>CM069857.1:224965516-225035516 GCA_036172795.1 Pelodytes ibericus | reverse complement strand
TCCCTACCTCAACACTTCTTAGAATGTCACCACAAAAATCCAAAAAACCTTAAATTCTGGCCTATAATGATAGTAAAAAAATATTGGAGAGGAGGTAACAATATCAAAAAATTGGACAAACTGAAATGGAGTGGGTTTTTAAAATGAACACTTTACACCCCACGGGCCTTAACGCAGATTTTGATCTGTTTAACTTTATCTAAAACTGTGTGCGAAATTGGTACTATACATATGTTTTTTAGATATACTTTTTTCTAATATTTTAAAGTTTTGTAAGCAAACTACTTACTAATTAAAATAGATTTTTTAATAATTTTTTAATAATTTTTTCCTACTAAATTTCGCACTAAGTTATACTTTTTGTAAATGTATTATGAGTGTATCTAATTATTTTTATGTTTTATATTGCATGGATTTAATACTGAGTGAACTATGTGGACTATAGTTGCTTGTTCGGACAAAAGACACTATTCAAAACCGAGCTTCCTATGTATAAACCGACTTTCCTCCATTCGAATATCGTATTGGCTCCTATTCAAAAGACCAAAGAAGTTAATACGAAGTCGCTAATTCGAACAAAAAGCCGAAGAATATCCGAGAGGTAGTCAATACGAAAATGAACACCATCGGAAGTACTCAGAAGACGAACAGATGACGGAAAAAGCCGAATCTAACTACAGAATAGCGAAAAAGCCGAAAAACTGGTTTGAATTTTTTTTTTTTTTTTTTTTTTTTTTTTTTTTCGGCTTATATGGTCGCATATAGTATGACGCGACGCTGTTAGCTATGTCGCCCTAATAGTGATGTAATTATTGTTTAATTGATATGCACAGTATATAAACTGCTCTGTCTCTCATGGGTACTATTGGATCCTGATGAAGCCTACTACCTAGAGGCGAAACGCGTTGATCACGATCTACTACTACCCATTAGAGCTTTTTCCGGATCCTGCTATTTTTATCTATGCTCCAAGATTTTGCTGCTACTCCAAAACCGAAGTGTAAGATATTTTAAGCACTTTTTGTATTAAATTGAAGTTTTGTGTACTAACACCATCTTCTATTCTTTGGAGGTCTTATATCAAGATTTGCCTTACATCATTTACTGTGTCCCATACCATCAGGGACTGTGTGTAAGTGTAAACGTTTTTTTCTTCTATTTGCCCTACGGGGTACATACTCTGTATAAGCTGCACAAATTACCTGATTGCACTTTATCCACTTTTCAGCACATAAGCGCACTGCCACTTTGTATATGTTGGTTGTTTATCTGTATTGCAGTTTGTTGGGATAACTGCTGGGCTAGTTGCTGCTAGTGCTATATCCCTCAGAGCGCATTTACCTCTCCCATTTTACTCTTTTGATATAGAGATATATCTCTATACCAGGATCTCTCTAATTACACTCGGAACAGCAGGAAAAACTTCCAAACAATAACAACACAACTTAGAACAAAAAACATTCCTTATCGCTGGGGGTTCCCCACAAAACTATTAATAACTAAGGATGGAAGAACAACAGTATACATGGATCCCTCAACAGCTATGGAAGAATTGTTCCGAAATGGAATAATCACCGATAACCTCCACAAAGACGATCATCCCAACTGATGCTTCTTTTTGAGAATATGGAGGACGACTTAACTGGGTGATCTCCACAAAGAAGATCATCTTAACTGATGTTTCCATAAAGAATGAGGAGGACACGATTTAACTTTTTATTTTCCCTCCCCCCCCCCCCTTTTTTTTTATTTTTTTTATTTTTTTTTTCTCTCCCTGATATTCCTACACTAAACTTATCACTAAACATGTATACCACTATACTTTACATATTACGCCATGTCCATTGACCTCCAATTTTTTTCAATTATAATTTTTTTTTTTTTTTTTTTTTTTCTTCTCTTGATATTTCTAAATTAAACTTATCACCAAACACGTTTACTATTATACTCTACACATCACGTCATGTCCATTAATTTAAAAAATAGGGAAAAGGAAAAAATCTTTTTTACCTTTATGACACACTTAATTTCACCAATACATACAAACCCATTTACATTCAGTCACTATTAAATCACACCCCCTCCCCCCCCTTTTTTTTTTTTTTTTTTTCTGCTTCTCTCTCACTTTTTTGATACACATTTAAATTCACTAACACAAACAATGTATCTACACTCAGTCACTACCTAATCACTCCCTTTTTTTTTTTTTTTTTTTTTGCTTTCACTCTTTTGACACACATTTAAATTCACTAACACAAACAAATGTATCTACACTCAGTCACTATCTAATCACTCCCTTTTTTTTTTTCTCCTCGTCATAAAAACAAGTTTAAACTCTACTCTTGACCCGGAACCCATATGGGAGAAAGGGCTGACTTCAAAT
This sequence comes from Pelodytes ibericus, assembly GCA_036172795.1. Lineage (NCBI taxonomy): Eukaryota > Metazoa > Chordata > Amphibia > Anura > Pelodytidae > Pelodytes > Pelodytes ibericus. The sequence goes on along the minus strand of CM069857.1, from coordinate 225,033,133 downwards.
AAAATCAACTAGATCTCAAGCAAGATACTCTTCAGATCTCAATAAATGCATTGGCCCTTGTTTGATGTCTTTTTAAAATGCAGTAAAGACATATTGTTATCGTAACAGCAGAATACCCTACTAAAGAACCAACTAACTAATTCGCAACCAAAACTATCGGAAGATAGGAACAAGGAAATTTAGTCTGAAAATTACCCCTGGAGAAAGTATACAGACTATCCAACCTAACGACTCAAAGTATGCATTTATACCCAGAGGCACTACAACCTGTTCTCACAATGCATGCCTAGAAGACACGCTCATAAGGGAAACGGGACTAAAACCAGAGGCTCTGGCACTCAGAGATATGCCTTTACATCAGGACCTATCTATTTATATGTGGAGCAGCAGGGGAAATCTTCCAAACAATAATAAAGCATATCAGAACAGAGCAGAGAGGAGAAGGAAAGAAAAAGTATTCCCTCGCTGGTATCTCCATACAATACTACTAATACCCCAAGTAGGAAGAACAATAGTGCATGCGGATCCCTCATATGACCCTCTGGGAAAGAACTGTCCCTAAATTGGCCATTGAATAATTATCGATGAGGAGGGGGGGGGGGGAGGGGAGGGGGAGGGGAGGGAAAGGTAATTTAATTTTATTTTTTTTTATTTTTTATTACAATTTTTTTTTTCCCCCTTTTTCTTCGCAATTTTATTGCCTTGCCATCCTTTGTTTTCTTTCTCCTCCGGTTCTGCCCTCTCTTTCTGCCCTCTCTCTCTTTTTTTTTTTTTTTTCTCTCTCTTTCTTCCTTCTCTTTTCTCTTCTCTCCTCTCTCTCCCCCCCCTTCTATGTAGGGGACCAAATTCTGAAGACTATTAACAAAATATGTATAATGAATGTACTTGTTCTTCTGTTTGGAGGTTGGTTTTAGTTTTAGTACGTTGTATTATTTATAATTACGAACACTATATTTTGGGAGCATAATTTGCCGTTCTACTTTCGTCACCACTCCGGACCAGACACAACCAGATGCTCGTCTCTCTATTAGAGTAATATCGAGCATAGATGTGTGAAAAAAACTCCACATCTTGTATGATAGTTAGAATGAATGCTAGAATGAAAGTTGATCAGGTTCATGGGATATTTGATGTACGGGACTACAAGCTGGGGAGAAAAGTTTTTGATCCCTTCTAAAATGGGGGGGGTTGAGATTGATGTCGCTGAACTGCAGGGGGTTGAACTCCCCACATAAAAGAGCATTCTTATACAACACGTTGATCGAAGAAAAAATTGATATAGCTCTCCTGCAAGAGACCCACTGGGATGAGAGAGGCAGATCACTATGGAAATATCAGAATTACCAGAGAGTATACAACTCTAATCTAGGTGACAAAAAAAAGAGAGGAACAGCTATAATCATATCTAATTCAATAAAATTTGAATATATTTACCACGAATCCGATGCGATAGGTAGATCTGTCATCCTTGTATGTAGGATTAACGATATAGTGTACACACTTCTGAATGTTTACGCCCCAAATGACTATCCTGTTAGGTTCTTGAGACACATAACTGAGAGATGGGACAAATTAAATCAGGGAATCCCTATCATAGGGGGAGATTTCAACACCATCTCAGACATCAAACTAGATAAAAATCTTTACCCAGGTAGATCAATTGATCCAAAACTAAAAAGAGCGGCACAAATGTTTTCAAAATATATTACTAACTACAATCTGTACGATGTCTGGAGGGTGATGCACCCCCTGGAGAGGGACTACACATACTATTCGGATATCCATCAGTCATACTCTAGAATTGACACTTTTTTCACCTATGCTTCTGGCTTAGATATATGTAAATCAACATCTATTGGCAGTATTGTGTGGTCCGACCATGCTCCGGTTTTTCTGGAACTGGAAGGAAAAACAAAATACCGCATCAGACCCGATTGGAGGTTAAACGAATACCTGGTAGCATCTGACAAAGATAAGGAAATACTCAAAGCCAAAGTAGAACAATTTCTTGCAGAAAATGATGACAAATCAATCTCAAGAGGCACCCTGTGGTGCACATTAAAATGTTGCATCAGGGGCCATTTCATTAGTAAGCAAGCTCTCTGGTACAAAACTAAAAAAAGAACGCTCTCCACTTTATACATAGCATTAGCATTAGAAGAAAAAGAAAATAAAACAAATCCCTCGAATAATCATGCTCAGGTAATTAAGATGCTACAACAAGAGATTAAGGAAAAACTAACCCAGAAAGCAGAATACATGCTCCAAAAACTTAAACAAAGTTGGTACTACAGCAATGGGCAGGTAGGGAAAGTTATGACAAACAAGCTAAAGTTCAACAGGGTCAGGAATAGAATAGGAAAAATTGAATATAAGAATCAAACACACCTTTCTCCAGACGCTATCAGCAAAGCATTCGAGGACTATTATAACTCACTTTATAATCTTACCGAATCTAGGAAAGATAATCAGGCAATGGTAGACTACCTACATGATATTAGATTACCCAAGATCTCTGAGGATAAATTGAGGATTCTAAATGCACCCTTTAGAATAGAGGAGATTAGAGACACGATTAGAGGGCTAAAAAAAAATAAAGCTCCAGGCCCTGATGGATATATCGCACAATTCTATAGGATCTTGGAGGATTGTCTTTCACCCCTTCTACTTGAGTTGTTCAACGAGATCGGCCAAAATAAAAAATTTCCCTCGGAGATGCTTAATGCATCCATTAGTCCAATACTTAAGCCAGGGAAAGATCCAAAATTTGTTACAAATTATAGACCGATCTCGTTGATCAATCTTGACGTCAAGATTTTCTCTAAGATCCTGGCAAATAGGTTAAGCCTGACTATGCCGGATCTAGTACATGAGGACCAGACGGGTTTTATACTGGGGCGCACAGTAGAAGATAATGTCAGGAAAGTCCTTAACTTAATATCAGTCGCACAGAGTAGCAAATCCCAAGTTGCCATTATAGCGCTTGACGCAGAAAAGGCGTTCGATCGAGTTACTGGCGCTTTTTATCCTATACTCTCGAGGCCTTTGGCTTAGTGGGACTCTTTAGGGACTGTTCAATGGCACTTTATACCTCTCCTAAGGTTAGAATTGTGGGCCCCATGCTTCGCAGATAAGATCTAACCAAAATATAAAGGGAATTATCATTGGGAAGTCAGAATTTAAGACTACTCTTTATGCCGATGATATCTTATTGACACTTTCATCTCCAGAAACATCGACTTTGGCTGTCCTTGAAGTTATACAGGAATATGCTAAATACTTCAATTACAAGGTGAATTTATCCAAATCTCAGGTCATTACTCATGAACTATCTCCGACTCAATTGGATGACCTGAAAAAGGAGGTTCACTTTGATTGGAGTAATAAAATCATAGGGCATCTTGGCATAAAGATTGAATTCAATCTTAGACAATGTAAAGAAGATAATTACTTAACATTAATAGAGGATCTTAGAGATCAGCTTCTCAGATGGAAGGGCTTAGAACCCTCCTGGTTGGGTCGCCTGAATATAGTGAAATCATATATCATTCCAAAAATATTATATATATTTAGGACAATTCCACTCCGAGCATCAAACAATGAAATAAAACAGCTTACACAAATAATTTCTAACTATATCTGGCACTCTAAAAAACCTAGGATTAAAAGTTCGATACTAAAATCAAAACTGAACCATAATGGCCTGGGTTTACCCGATCTGAAAAGATTACATGAAGCTTGTATGCTGGCTCATTGCTTAGCCTGGAACTCGGCAAACATAAACACAGGATGGCTTAAAATAGAAAGGGAGGCTAGTAAATTGAGCACTCTATTTCATTTATTTTGGCTTCCCCCAGACACTCTTAATCAATATAGAACAAGTAATAACATCATTGATGATATCCTGATTACTCTGCGAAAAGCAAAGAAAAATTATCATCTGATCCCTCATCTCACTCTCGGGACCCCTATTCGGGTCCTCGGAATGAGCATGACGGACTTTAACCTGATAAGTTGGGAAAACAGGGGTATCACTAAACTGGGAGATTTCACTACACTGAATGGTATTCGTTCTCTATCTGAAATACAAACTAAATATGGTACTCATCAGGGAGATTTTCTATCATATCAAAGATTGAAGTATTTTTTTAGTAAAAACCCAATAAGACAAAACACCCCATTAGATGATCTCATAGAAGGGAAAAAATCTGCGAATATAATTAAAAGAATCATGACCCTATCAGATAAAGAATTCCACCCCGATAAAGCCCCTTCTATCCTAAAATGGGAGATAGATCTTGGAAAAGTGTACTCTAACGAAGAATGGTTTAGCGGCTGGAACCTTACGAGGAAATCCGTGCATTCGGTGAGTCTCCAAGAGACATATTTCAAGGTCCTCTACAGGTGGTACATGGTGCCTATAAGACTGAATAAAATCAACACCTCGGCATCAACAATATGTTGGAGATGTTTGAGGCAGCCGGGCACCATGTTCCACATATGGTGGACCTGTGAAAACCTTGGAAAATTCAAGGAAGATCTGGAGACTCTGCTGTCACTGCTGCTCAGTAAAACTATATCCATTTCACCGCAAATGTTTCTATTCCACTTGGACCTTGTGAATCTAAGTGCAAATGAAAAAATATTATTTATAAATATTATGTTAGCTAGTAAAATACTACTTGCCAGATTATGGCTTAATACCAAGGCACCGACTTTGAGAGAGCTGAACACCCAAATTCATTATCAGTGCACTATGGAAAAGCATTTTTTCATAATCAATTCCATTCAGCACAAATATGATAAAATATGGGCCAGTTGGATAACAACTCATTCCGAAATGTAGGATTCCTGGCGGAGACACCCCCCCTGCAGTTCAGCGACCTAGACACCCAGAGACTCTTGTACATGAAACTCCCTAGCAAGTATCACTAATAACAGAATCCATCTTCTCCCTGTGAACTATTGTATGTATGTTAGTATGAAAGAGTGTAGGTTTACTAGTAGACTCAATAGGGAGCAAGCTAAATCCGAGTAGAAGGAACATAAGAAACACCCTTAGTCTTTCTAGCATTAATTATGTATTCTTTAACCCGACTTGCCTCGGCAAAATATTTATTCTATGTTCCTCATCAATGTCTGCTCCAAACATTATATATATTATATTTCCACTTAAACTACACTGTAAATGAATGTATGCTTTTGTATTCTATTTTTGCCATTTTGTACCTCTGTCATGAACTATAAGATAAAATAAAAACTATAAATTCGCAAAAAATACCCCAAGTCAAATGCCCTGAGTGGTCTAGTTTTCAAAAATATGTACATGTTGGGGGTCATTCATGGATTTAGTACAGAAATCAGTGTTACAATGTCACTATCGCTAATTTTGAAAAAAAAGTATTTTAAAATAGCTTTGCACTACTTATAGTTCTGGCCCTGTAACATGAATAAAAAAGCACAAAAACATAAAACATGGGCTATTTCTGAACTCAGAACATATATTAGAAACTATTTAGCAGTGTTTTTTTGTTGTCTCTTGTACATGAGTATACGATTTTTTAAATAAAAATCATAAAAAAAAAATTTTTCTCTTTTTTTTGCCATATTTTATTGTTTTTTTTACATCAAATTATATGCTATTATGAAAATAATGGTATCAAAAGAAAGTCCTTCTTATAACGATAAAAACGATATATAGTTTGTGCTGGTACACTAAATGAGACAGAAATAAATTACAGCAAAACACAAATACCGCAGAAATATTAAAACAGCCCATGTCACCAAGCGTCGGACAAGCCAAAAAAGTAATGTCACTAAGGGGTTAAGAAAAACAAAAAGGGCTTAGAAAACCAAACAATTTTCTTTCGCCTGTATAATTAAAAACCCTGTTTGCGAATTGTAAATAGTGGATAAGACACACAATTTGTAATATAAAAAAATAAATCAATAGCAATTTGAACCCATTTACATACCATGTTGTGGAGATTCCTCTACACCTCTCGTATTTGGCTCTTCTCTATTAAAAAGTGTATGTACTGTAACAATGTTGATGAGAAAGGGATGCAAATCCATTGATTGTGGTTGATCTCTTACCAGTATTTTATTTTGAACAGTCCACAAATTGTATTCCCAAATTGGAGCGGCATTCGAATAGTTCCTGCTCAGCATAGTTTATAGAAGTACATTACATCTTTAATATATGTTATATTTAAGAATATTCATCACATTGCTGTAGTTTTCATTCTTTTAATGTTCAAAAAATAAGCATATTTAAATTACTCTTTCATGGTTGAGAAAAAAATAAAATAGAAATTATCCTAATATGCAAATCTCTTTCCTCAGGGTCTCTACAGATCGTAAATGCTCAGACAAAAATCATATTCTTTGTCACTATGATGCCCTTAATTTAAATTGCATGACTTATTCTAATTGCCACAATTGTGTTTCATATTGTGAAAGGGTTATTAGAACCTTATTATATGGTCAGTTGTAAAATTATAGATACATGTCTCTCATTATTACTACTGGCCATTCTTTATATAGTGTCACTACTTCTGGTCACTTGTTTGTATGAAATGTATTTACATTTTTTAATTGATCATGGAATATCAATATTTAATAAGACGGTTTTCAATAATTAATGAACGTCATATGTTTTCCTACTTTGCTTTTTTATATTTTTTTATTTTACAAAGGTTATTTGAAAATGTGACCAGAAGCAGTAAAGTTTTTAGTCAACAGGTCATCCTCTGGTATTATGCACCAAAACTTCACATGTAGAAATGAAACAGAATGACCACTTAAAGTGTCACTCTTAAAAGTTGACCTTTTTCCTGTTTTAATATTCCTTCTTTTCCAATGTTCTAAATAATAACAATGTGAAATAAAATTCCGAGGTTATAATGATATAGAATGTAAATACATAAGAAATGCTGAGATATATTATAATAAAAGCACTATACAAATACAATTACCATATTTGCATGAATGTAAGATGACCCTGATTATAAGATGACCCCCCCCCCCCCCCCCCACAACCTTTGGATATTCATTTAGGAAAAAAGAAAAAGTCTGAATAGTATTTTTTCCCTTTTATTTACCAATCTCCCCCCAATTCACCCCCCACACAGCTATCTGCCCCCCCAGGCTTACCCAATACATCCCCCCACAGTCATCTTCCCCCCAGACTTAGCAATGCATCCTCCAGCCATCTGCCCCCAGACTTAGTCAATGCATCCCCCCAGCCATCTGCCCCCCAGACTTAGCCAATGCATGCCCCATGGCAATCTGCCCCGCATACTTTGACAATGCATCCCCCAACAGCCATCTTCCCCACGACTTTGACCATTCTGTCTCTGACCCCTACCCCAGACCAATGCTGCTGCTACTCCAATCCCAATCTGGGTGTACCTTACCCACTGGGTGAATCCCACTCTAACATCAGCCACTAGCTATGGAGGTTTTACATTAAAACGCTTTCACACAGCACTTCCCTGGAATCCAGTTGTATTATTTCTTTCCTAAGTGGACGACGCTCAACCCTCTGGTCTTATTCAAATATTTTCTTGTGAGCTCTGCGGGGGACCGGGATCCCAGTCTTATAGTCAGACCTCGATTAAATATAAGACAAGGGGAATTTTTCAGAGCATTTGCTCTGAAACAAACCTTGTCTTAAATTCAAGCAAATATGGTATTTGTTATTGCAACACTGAAAGACCACAGTACAATATAGCATATGATGATAATTTAAATCAGGCCAATATTAACAAAATAGTAAATGATTAAAAATTATCATGAACCAGTGCAGTTAAATGATCCATCTCAACTACCTCCCTAATTTTCTTTTTAATTTAGTCTAAGTTTGATACTTCAATTTTATTCCATATGGCTGCTATACAGTGTCTAGTAACTAATGCCCTTCTTGCAATACATTTATTTTCATATTTTTTCATGTTTTCAATTGGTAGAAGTTTACCCTTTCTAATGCAAAGTTAAGTCAGTAAGTTGAAATTCTCATCTCAGAGAGCTCAGAGAGCTCCCTAGATTTCTGAGCGTAGTACTGAGGAAAGTCCAAGGGCCAGATTTATCAAGGCAAAAAAGGTGAAGTTTTTTTTAAAAAGTGCTAAATTTGGAGAAAACTGCCATTGCATTCCATTGGTTTCCACTATTACTAATATTTTAGAATTTTTTCCTGCAATAGTACCAATTTTTTCTTGATAAATATGGTGCTAAATGTCAAATTGGAGGGTCACACTGATTAACCACCAAAGGTACTCTAGTCAATAAAATCCTTGCTCCACTGTCTATAGTCTCTTGAGAGAAACACCACTGAATTTACTTGTTTTTAGGATTTAGGAGGTTACTATCTGCAGACTTTCTTATATGGGTCTACTCAATAAGCACCAATCCATTCTGAATTGGATCCAGATTGGGCTTAATAGTTGAAATGAAAGGATACCCAAAATATGTATTTCGGTACCTTGATTTGGTGCCTGCTTCAGGGGGACCTGCTCACTTCCAGAACCAACCACCAGACAGCCAATTTCAGCTATCTGCCCACAACCAGGATGGTGGTTTTCGCCCCAATAACCAAACTGCCGGAACTTGTGCAGCAACAAACCTAGAACCAGGTAAGCAGGATAGTGAAAAGGCAGTGGAGACAAAATCTAAGTCGGAGTACAATTCAAAATCAGGACTGGAGACAAACTGCAATAAAGGTGGACAAACCGGAAACAGGCCAGGAGAGAGCAGTAATGTTAGACAAGCCAAGGTAAGGACTGGACAGAACAGTGAGATAAGATAAGTCAAAGTCACGACTAAGGATAACAGTAAACAGCATGGTATAATAAGCCAAAGTCAGGACTGGACAAAAAGGTCAGATTACCCAGATCAGAACCAGAAACTGTCAGGATACACAATCAAGAGTCAAGATAAGAGTAACTATCACAGGCAATAAAGGAAGCAACTAAGAGCTATTTATATAAAAAGCAGAGGAAGCCACATTCCCAGGAGGAGAGACAGATAAGGGTTACTGAACAATAATCTACAAATGCAGGTGACATTTGTGAGTAGAAGTGGCCATATTGGAGACCAAAATATATGCTGTGGCCATATTGGAGACCAGAATACATATGGTGGACATATTGAAGCTGTGAGGAGGACATATATTTGTGTTTTGTGGTAGAAGACAGGGGAGCAGACTTAGTCCATTAGGCATGGATGTCCTCGGGTACCCGAGGATGCCACAATGGTGGTAATTAAAAACAACCACAGAAAGTTTGGGGGACTGTCAAATATGGAAGCCTGCTAGATCTCATAATGCAAGCCTAATTAGAGCTAGGAGATAAATAGAGGAAATATTTATTGTATTTACTTTAATGGAGAAGGTAGGTTGGGTCCTCAGGTAGACACAAAAGCAAAAGGAAGGTGTGCACTCCACGCTCCGGGATGGTGAAATTAAGGCGCTTTATTATCGTAAAAATTGTAGATACAAACGAAGTAAATAACATCCATGGACTAGAGAGTCAAAAAACGGGGGGGGGGGGGGGGGAGGACCACCTGACTCGTTTCGCGTGTTGCCACGCTTAGTCATAGGTATGTTACAAGTGGACACACAAAACTTATATATGAGTGATCAACCAATAGGTAACAGGTATATTGATTGAGAAAGAAAAGAGTGAAGGAAGGAAAGGGGAGGGAAAAGTGATCAGGTGATCAAAAAACCTGGGTCCTCAGGTATTCTTTGGAGGGATTGCAATTCATGCCTTTTATTTTTGTATGAGGAGGAATACATGAGGAATAATGAAGGAAGAATATGGTATTACTAGAACAGACTGGGGGGTTATAGAAATGACAATTGTGTTCTGGGTAATATATTGATGAATTCAAGCTAAAATGAATCATAATTAACGATTAACCCCTTCAGGACAATGGTTTTCTTTGTTTTGATGTCCATTCTGGACAATAGCTTTTTTCTACTTTAGCTATATTTGAGTAGAGTGTAAACATGCTTAAAAAAAAGTGTTTTATGTATTTTTTTATTACATTTTACATATATGGGCATTTCCACCAATACAATGCATTGGGAGCCCCCGTACATGTACATGCATTGTCATCCCTTACATGTACATGAATGGATTAACAGTAGAAGTGTAACCAGTCTGTCAGTCTGAAGCAGTGATGGATAAGGGGAAGTACCTTCAAGCAGAAAGAGTTAAAACAGCATAGCCCCTCTTTACCTTTTTCTACCTCTCTTGACATGATGTTAGTGTTCATTACTAAGTATAGTAGTGGGGACCATGATCTATGATTTTTCCAATGTATTGCGTCAAAACATAAAAATGTCAGAGAAAGAAGAATCATACTTCCTTTATGTTGATAACTTGAGATTGAAAGGAATCACTTGAAGTAAAACAAATGTGTTACTGATAGAGTTGAGTGGACACCTGGATGTTCGGGTTCGGCGGGTTCGGACGAACTTCGGAAAAAAGTCCGGGTTCGGGCTCGAACTTGACCCCGAACTTGACACCGTACCTGAACCCATTGAAGTCAATGAGGACATGAACTTTTGGGCACTAAAATGACTCTAAAAAAGTCCTGGAAAGGGCTAGAGGGCTGCAAAAGGAAGTAAATTGGTGGTAAGAGTAGGACAAGTGCCCTGCAAACAAATATGGATAGGGAAATAACTTCAAATAACATAAAATACATACAAATTAAAAATACAGCTGAGCCATAAAATATCACTAGATGGAATCTTTGATTTTAGTTTTGGAAGAACATAAATCTAAATCTAAAGCATGGCTGCCAGGAGAATCAACAGAATTATCCATTTGAGAGACGGTTGGAGTGCAGGGTATTCTCTTTCAGTTTATACTAAGTGACCCATAGGTTGAGGAGCCGGTGACCGTGGCGGTGTAGGTGGAAGCGGCGCTGGAGGAGGAGGAGGTAGCCAGAATTTTTCAAAGTGCGCTGTAAGCACAGTATTGGACTGTTCTATTTGACTCTCAGATATGAAGTGCACCGCAAGTCGCAAATGTACTATTTAGCACCCAAAACAATTAGAATTTTTCAAAGTGCGCTTTAAGCACAGTATTGGACTGTTCTATTTGACTCTCAGATATGAAGTGCACCGCAAGACGCAAATGTACTATTTACCACCCAAAACTATTAGAATTTTTCAAAGTGCGCTGTAAGCACAGTATTTGACAGTTCTATTTGACTCTCAGATATGAAGTGCACCGCAAGACGCAAATGTACTATTTACTACCCAAAACTATTAGAATTTTTCAAAGTGCGCTGTAAGCACAGTATTTGACGGTTCTATTTGACTCTCAGATGTAATACATGTGATGCTATTCCTATTCTATAAACCGAAATTGACCGATTCGTATGAAAGGGGACTCTATTTCGGTTAATAGAATAGCAATAGCATTACATGTATTCTATAAACCGAAAGTCTATAAACCGAATGTCTTTCGGTTTATAGACTTTCGGTATATGGAATACATGTAATGCCACTGGCTTTCTATAAACCGAAATAGAGTCCAAATTAATTAGAATGGGGACTCTATTTCGGTTGATAGAAATCCAATAGCATTACATGTATTCCATAAACCGAAAATCTATAAACCGAAAGACATTCGGTTTATAGACTTTCGGTTTATGGAATACATGTAATGCTATTGCTATTCTATAAACCGAAAGTCTATAAAGCGAATGTCTTTTGGTTTATAGACTTTCGGTTTATGGCCGAACCCCGAACTCCAACAAGAACATACAGTGGAATGTCCGTGTTCGGGTCCGGGGTCCATAAACCGTAATGTTCGGTACGAACCTGAACAGTGCAGTTCGGGTTCGCTCAACACTAGTTACTGATATTTTTTCAAGACAACTTTCGCAGCAGGTTCTTTGTTGATAACATGTTAAAGAAACTTTAGGTCTGCAGAGTTTCTGAAGTAGCTGACTACACTGTGGAAAAGTTAAAATGAAGCCATCAATCACACAATAAGAAGTCCACAATAACATAATACAAACAAAGCATCTTTTTGTAAACTCTGAATCACAGTTTTCAACAACAACAAACTGTCATTAAAATATTAAATCCTCATTATAAGGCCTTCACTTGTTTTCTCATTTATATTCAAACTACTATTATTATAGGGGTTTTTTCTTTTGATTTTAAAAATACAATCCATCTAAACTGACAGGGATGGTGTGAAATACAAATCAAACATTGTCACTCTAAAAACTCAAGATATACCCCCCAAAATGGCATAGACTCATGAATATAATATGTTTATTAAGAAACTGTGATCATATATTACCTATTTGCTATTTTTTGTAAATAAATATTTAAAAAAAATAAAGACATTCTCATAATAGTGTACAGTGTTGTACAGCTTGCAATAGTCATATGAACCATACAAACAGAAGGTACTATAACAAGCTTAACACAATGGAACAATAGACAAGGAGGGTCAATACCCAGATACAAGTTTTAATTAAATCATATTATGATTAGATTTACAGACATAAAAAATAACTACAGACTGTGAGGATCTTAGTAGATGACTAAAAAGAAGTAAGTAAATTAGTTGATACGCTTCACTTGGAAGCTTGAGGAAGGTCATGTGTGGCAGAGTATTGCATAACATTTTAAATGCCCTAAAGAAGTTTTATGTGTAATAGTGAGAAGTGGGTAAAGGCAAAGGTTGTTAGAAGAGAAGATTGAGCTGGGATGCACTTGAAAACAAGTTATAAAATGACAGTAAATTTAACCCCATGGTGACAGGAGACGGACTAGGACTGTTTTGTCTGACAAACCTTTGCTGACACTGGACGGACCTAGTCCATCCTGCGGTTAAACGAGCAGTGTGCCAATCTATGCTCGCAAACACCGTTCAGGAGATAATGCTTTAGTGCCTCGATATATTGGAGAGCAACATGCTCCTCAAATATGGCTGCTGCCCTCTTGTGGGAAAAGCATTGGAAGTGATAAATTGTCACTTTCGTCGCTCTGATGTTGTTGCTAGAACTACAGGCAGTCAGCAACATTGCAATGAAAAAAAAGGTTACATTAGCCTCACATCTAGGGTTACAGTAAAATGAAGGGTTAGCATAAGTGTTAGAGTTAGGGTTACATTTAGGGTTCGGGTTGGGGTCAAAAGATCACTGTTGGACAAAATGGTTAGAAAACAAGAACATTACTTTTGGTTATTCCCCTTTAACTCGCAAAAACAACAGAAATAGATTAGAAACGCATTTCTAAACTCAGGGAGAAAAAATAAACTATTTAGATGGAATATTTTTTATAATTTGTAATTGTTTAAAAGATTTCAGATCAAAGTTAGAAAAAGTTGTTTTTTTTCATTATATTTTATGTTTTGACAGATTTACTCTGTAACTGCCCTAGAGCAATTGTTGGGCAAGGAGAGACTAATAACATTATGGTCAGCCTGTCCTTGTCCCAAATCAGTCCCCCAGCTCACCCCTATTTTCTAGTCATATTGTTATGTGAATACACTGTAAAATAAAATGCTTTGGCTATTTCATAAAAAAATAAATATATATATAAATTAAAAAAATACCTTAAATAAATGAGAAAGTGGATGGTTACAGCTAAACACAGGCAGTGGAGAAATGATAAAACAGCCATTCTCCATGTTCTAATTATTGGTAAATCAATGGGACTAGTGGCATCAGGAGCTAAGAGCATTTAAACATCCACTATTTCCAGGAAGAGGTAATATTTATTTATTTCTAATGCTACTGCTATTTCACTGGCCTCTTGCATGCATGGGGAGGGGTATTATTTTATTTATATTAGGTGAGAGGGGTAATTTGGCTTGTGCCTGCCGTAATTTCAGAGGATTGTGGGATCTACGGAGCACAGATATGGTTTGGGCCTGCTATGGTGTGGGTACAATTGCAGAGAACAGAGAGAGGCTGATGAGGTGGGTTAGGGTGGACCCAAGAAAAACGCAAACTTACAAGGTGAGACAAAATGGGATCTAGCTTGCGAGTAGTAGGTCTCAAAACGGAGAGCAGAGCATTGACCTCTTTCTCAGCTATAGGAGAGAAGATATTCAGAGTGGGAATGAAGGAGAGGAAAGTTGTAGGAGGCAATTGAGATAAAGTTACACATATGTGCACAAACTTTGTTTTTGAAATGGGATACAAAGTCTGGGACTGTAAAAGTGGAGCATGGATTGGGGCAGAGGATGATATTAAATGTTGAGAAGAGGTATTTGGAGTTTTGATGAGAGGGTTGATATTATGGCTGAGAAGTAGTGTTGTTAGGAATGAGAGTGAGCAGAGTTATGGGAGCACAACTTGGGTTTATAATGATTACAATCCTCCCTGGAGTGTGATTTCCTAAATATCTCTCAACTGTATGGGTACATTTTTGGAGGTAGCACATTTGTTTCTTGTTGGTTTGGTCTGTTGGCTTGTCTGGTAACAACAGGAGCAATATGGTTGTCTCCGGTAAGCAAGCCATTGTAAGACTATACTACTTCCCTGGACATGAGATTGATGGAAAGGAGGGTTGAGAGGTTTCTAGTGCAGTCGTAATTAGTGGGATGGTGGAGTATGATGGCAGTCTTTGAAATTGAGTTGGTAGATTATGTGAGTTAGTAGGCTGAGGTAGGATGGGGTAGAATGTTAGGAGGTGGTAGTCAGACAGGGTGAAAGTAGCATGAGAGACGTTTGATAAAGTACATGACTGGTACTGAAAAAAAAGAAGAGGTTTAAGAAATACATTTGAAGTTGGTGGAGAGTTAAGTTTGGTCTTCATGACGTATGTTTTAGAAGATATCACTGGATACTTTGTACAGTGTCTGTAGGCATGCTCTGTGCAGGTGCTGCATTACTAATTAGTAAGGATGTATTTACATCAATGGCCCAATACACCCCTTGACAGACTCTGGGAAGGAAAGACCCTACTGCTTAGTAGCACTGCTTTAAAAGCCATTAAATTCTTAGAACAGGGTCAATTTATTAAATATATATATATTTTACAAACCTGTTCCTGTTGGTGTAGGTTTATTTGGGATCTTAATTTTGAGAACTACAAAGCAATCTCTAGAAGCACTGATTAGTTTTCAAAATGCACTGCTCTGTTTAATTCAGGTTGTATCAAGTCACAGATCACAACATTCTTCAGAACAAACCCTGTACAAAAACTTATCAACCTCTCCTTCCAGTTTTTAAATACACACTAGACCCAGACCATAATTTTGCTATCTGGTAAATAGCTCCCTCTAATAGACACAGGTGAGCTTAATCACCCTGCTTCTAGCAGTCAGGTCTAACACAAAACCTTGCCTGGACTTTGTATAGTTACTATCCCTGAAACTGGGATGGAGAACTGGCTCATCCGGCTCTTCCGGACCCAAAATACACATTTTACCATTTTACCCTGTCCTAGTACAAATGCCAACTTCACTTTCAATAAGGGCCTCGCCTGTTCCCATTGCAACATACGCAGCCTTCTACCCAAAATTTATGAACTAAGAGCATGGTGTCAGGAGTACAAACCAAAAACTCTTGTCATCACTGAATCCTGGTTAAGCTCTAGAACCCCTGACTCTGCAATAAAAATACAAGGATATATCTGCTCCAGAAAAGACAGAAATAAGAGAGGAGGTGGTATTATTTTATATATACATGAGTCACTGAATTTCATAGACTTTATGTTATCAAGTACCCCCTCTACTTTTGAAGTTATAGCCGTAGAATATTACACCCATTCTCAAAACCATTAGTAATTGTAGGGATCTGCCACCTACCAAATTCCCCTGCTCAGTGTCTTACTGACATCAAGAAACTGCTGGGAGACATTAGTGCCCTAAATAAGAAAAGTGGGCTACTCATTCTTGGAGATTTCAATGTAGACTGGTTAGACCACAAAAATGTTAAAATGTGCTCACTGTTCAAATCCAAGAACCTAACCCAGCTTATTTCTTCTCCGACAGCTCTAACCATACACTGCTGAATTGGATCCTTTTATCTTGTCCCCAAAGAATCCAGCAGTCTGGCATCCTACCCAATGTGTTCAGTGATCATTGCTTAGTGTTCTGTGTGCAGAAAATTAGACCCATCAAAACAACCCCTAGAGTAATTGTTAGAAGAAGTTTTAGGAAGTTTGATCTCCAGTCTTTTCTCAGTGACTTGAGCAATTGTCTGTGAAGCAGACTAAACTTGATACCCGGTCTGACTTGCAATATTTCCAATCTAAGTTCATGCAGGTCTGTGATAAACATCCTACACTGCGTAAAGTGAGAGTAAGGGGTGCCCATCTGCCCTGGGTCTCAGCTGACCGCCTGGACTTATTCTACTTCAGGGATGCTTCATGGTCAAAATATAAGCAAATTGGCTCCGACCAAGATCATTTTTTAATTCAGTCTTTCCTATGCACAAACTTGCATCCTATATCTCATGGTCTATTCAATCAAGAGGGAATTAAAGGGAATTGAGATTGGGAATTTCAAACTTTAGGTCAATGTAGTCGAGTTGGAAATGCAGCTGAATGGGACAATTTTTTCAACTCAGCTATTTTAGAAATTCCTGTCTCAATTCCCTGCATCTCTCTCTTTATTCACTAGACCCTATAAGTTGTAGTTTCCATTTCATTAAGCAAGATGGTACATGGAACTTTTGATGTAATATTTTGTTTGTAGAATACTTAAATATTGACATCAGAATTGAATTATAACTGCTTTATTAATGTTATCAAAAAATAATTTGTGTGTTTCTATTTCCACCAATAAGGGTTCATAAAGGTTTAAAATAATAATAATAGCTCTTACAATTTCAAATATGTGTCAGGGAAACCTTTGTGGGGAGTCCTTTAGGGAGAGATGTGTTGTCAGGGCTTACCTTTGTTGGGAGTCTTTTAGGCAGAGATGTATGCTCACCCTTGCAAACAAACACAGACCAGGGTGACCAGGTAAGAAGCCACGTGGCCTGTGAGTTTGTGCACGGGGGCTGGTCAGGATATCCAGGTAAAGTTACAGACAAGGACAAGAGCAAAAGAATCTTCGTGGGAAAGCCAGAGGTCAGAGGATGCCAGAATTCAGAATAAACGGTTAACAAATCCAAGGTCAAAAGCCGAAAATGATCAGGAATACTGGAAGTCAAAATCACAGGAACCAAACAAGGAATCCAGAGTCAATGAACTGACACTGCTCTTAGGGAGAGGCAGTGTCTTATACCTTGTTAATTAGGTATGTGATTCAGCTGGAGAGTTACTGACAGGTCTGAGCCTTTGGTGAAGTCCAGCCCCCTAGTGCTGCAGGCAATACAAACAAACAGGAGTATTTCAAAGTTCTGAAATGGCTCAGAGGCAAAATAGCAGGATACAGTCCAGAAGAACCACAGTTCAAATCCCCTGCTGGGTGCATCTGGGGCGACCACGTCTGGCAGTCTGGATGGCATGGCGGCGATCCTGACAGTACCTCCCCCTTAAGAACGCACTCCGGGCGTAACTAGGTTCTTCTTCATCGCTTTCAAGATCAGGAGAACTGTCCTCCTCCAAGAGATCATTTGGAAACAAAGCACCAATTGTAGCCTTGGCTCTAGAGGTTCCCACAGGAGAGGCATTTCGTGCTTTCAATGCTTTCTCAAATATTTCTAGTTCTGATTTGCACACTACTGTGCCATTTGAGGCATAAGTGCAATAATCTGGTAGAACTTCTTTGGCTGGACATGAAGTGGTGATGGTGCTTGCTTGAACAGTATTCTTTTTAGGTAGAGGTACAGGCGTTTCTGGAGCAGGAGGTAGAGATTGTACAGGGGTGCTGGTAGCCGATTCTAGCGGAACACAAGTTGCATTAAATACCGTGGTCTGAGTACTCTCGTGTGTCACGGAGCGTGGACCAAATTGACAGTGAGTTTGGAGTTTCTCAGGCAGAGGCGTAGACTTGGCCGGATGGGTAAGCATAATCCCAACTTGAACGGTTTCTGGCCGATGTGGGCGAATTGGGCAGAGTGAGATCCAGTGCCCTCTTTCACCACAGTAAAAGCAAAGGCCATGGTTTCTTCGCCGGTCTCTTTCTTCACAAGTCCCCTTGAGCTGGACCAATCCTATTTCCATAGGTTCATCTGAGTCAAGAGGAAGGTAGGGTTGCTCTGAGACCTCCCTAGGAACAGGAGCATAAGGAGGCAGTACGGGGTTGTGGTACTGATACAGGTTCCCTTTGTTTCTGGGAATCTGGGATCCTCTGGGACGTGGTGATGATTTAGGCACAGGGGTCTTGCTAGGAGTCTTGCACTGTGCTTCCATGGCAGTCATGAAAGTATCCCATCCAGCAAGGACAGGACTCTGTGACTGCAACATTTCGTGTGCCCATTGTTTAATTTTTCCAGACAACAGATTAATAGCTGCCCGGACCCTTATGAAGTCATTAGCATAAGTCCGAGGTTTCAGGGAAAACACCAATTCACAATCCACTTTAAAGCATAAGAATGAAGCACTGTTACCATCAAATCTCTCCGGCATAATTGTAAACGGTTCAGGATAAACAGGTTCCAGGGCTGGGCGTACTGTGCCTTTAAGAAAACAAACTTCTTGCTGCAGCTCCAATACAGTCTGGGCCAGGCTGGATACTTGCTGGGTAAGCAATTGAGACATCTCTGCAGACTCCATTTTTTAGGTCAGTTCATTTGTCAGGGAAACCTTTGTGGGGAGTCCTTTAGGGAGAGATGTGTTGTCAGGGCTTACCTTTGTTGGGAGTCTTTTAGGCAGAGATGTATGCTCACCCTTGCAAACAAACACAGACCAGGGTGACCAGGTAAGAAGCCACGTGGCCTGTGAGTTTGTGCACGGGGGCTGGTCAGGATATCCAGGTAAAGTTACAGACAAGGACAAGAGCAAAAGAATCTTCGTGGGAAAGCCAGAGGTCAGAGGATGCCAGAATTCAGAATAAACGGTTAACAAATCCAAGGTCAAAAGCCGAAAATGATCAGGAATACTGGAAGTCAAAATCACAGGAACCAAACAAGGAATCCAGAGTCAATGAACTGACACTGCTCTTAGGGAGAGGCAGTGTCTTATACCTTGTTAATTAGGTATGTGATTCAGCTGGAGAGTTACTGACAGGTCTGAGCCTTTGGTGAAGTCCAGCCCCCTAGTGCTGCAGGCAATACAAACAAACAGGAGTATTTCAAAGTTCTGAAATGGCTCAGAGGCAAAATAGCAGGATACAGTCCAGAAGAACCACAGTTCAAATCCCCTGCTGGGTGCATCTGGGGCGACCACGTCTGGCAGTCTGGATGGCATGGCGGCGATCCTGACAATATGTTAGAAATCCCTTGAGTTCATTTTTCATAAACCTGGGAGTGAAATACTCATTTTTTTAAAAATGAGGCACGTTATTCTTACTGCATCATTTTTTTGTACAGATACAATTTATCCCAGATAAACACTATTGGGCTTAAAGACTGGGATTTTCAAACAGGTTATCTATCATGTGCTTGTAGTCAAGGGATTATACTGTCTATTATTTCTTTATCTTTCCAAACCCATAATTTCATATTCTGACAGTATTATCAATATATCATTTTTCTTGTTAGTTGTGGTCAATAGTATTATATTAAATTATAAGAATAGATGTGCATAGATTTAAAATGGAAGCTGGAATTCTGCCAGTTAGCCAATAATGATGCTGTATTTAAAATATTTCAGTATTTTCATAGTCTTGGTGAGTATAGTATCACTTACCTTTTACTTGTTTCAAATGTAAAACACTTTTAACTGACAGTGTATGTGGCTGTCATCATTTTTCTGTACAAAAATGGATCTGGTACACACTTATGTTGTGTTTAATGTTCTGCATGATGGTCATCCATGCATACCTTACAGATAAGCACTTGTGTAAAAAAGAGAGCCTACCTTCACAGACTTTCTCTCCCCTCTGAGGTAGAAAAGGGAATTATAAAGGACCAGTGGAAACTGAGCAAAAATAATTCAGGCCAAGCCACTGCTGAATTTGTCAGTATATTTATGTGTCTATTATGACATTGTATCCATTACCCTTGATTTGTTACATAAGCTGGTTATTTTTACCTTTGGATGATTGGTGCATTCCCATGTAGTGCTGACTTTTTCTCTGCAGCTCTGCATTCTCGACACTAAATGGAGGTGTCTAAACATTTCCCGTTCATCCTATTTTGGATGTTAGCCACATTGACAAATTGCGACTTTGGCTTTCGACTTTGGCCATTTTCGAATATGGCACAGGCTCCCCCTATTGGCCCTCATCTCCTAAAGCAAATTTTGCCAAATTTGGCTATCAGACCTAGCAGAGAGAGCTTGTCTCACGGGATCTCGGCAGCGGCCATCTAACTGGGTTTTTTTTCTCCCATAGCTTCATGTTGGTTGGTGGGAACAACATTTTAAGCGCTTTTCCCTGAAACAATCCATCTGTTTTTCACTGCTTTCACTCTTTGCTCACCCCTCTCAGGTATTTGATTGTTTTTTCTCTGGGTTTACACATAATTGAACAACCTGTCCACTGGTAATGGAGTTCCCTGCCTCCTTGGAGGCTCTCAGCTTGGAATCTCAGGATCCCAATGAAATCATGAATTCTGAGGAATTCCATACATTTTTAGATAATACCATGGCGAAGTCTGTATCCCATGCTTTACCATCCGCAATGGGCCTGATGTCGGCTAATTTAGCCTCATCTAATACGTCCGCCCTTAAAGCCTCTCAAACTACTGAGAGCCCTCCCCATGATTTGCCAGAAAGGCAACAACCTGCCATGTCAGGTGGCAAGGCCACTGCCAAACTAAAATATTCCTCCAAAACCTTACATTAAGGCATGTTTGTCATGCCACAGATTCCGCATAAGAGAGCCCTCCATCAGGCAAAATCAGCAAGAACTTGGAAAAAGGCCAAAACCTCAATAGATTCAGACTCAGAGTCTAAATCAGAAGAGGAGTTTGAAGGGCCTGAGGATACCGACCATGATGATTTACATAACAGTTCTCGGGAGAAGGTAACTATGGGTGCAAATCCTCTACTGAGGGACCCGTTTCACAACCGGTGGCAGACGTCCTACTGGACTCACAGTGTGAGCCACCAGGAACATATTAAGGGCAGAATGGCCAAGGCCAACTGTGCCAGATTGAGCTTGTCAGACACCTGAGGTAGACCCTCATACTGCCCAGTTCCTAACTAAAACGGGCTGGAAATCCAGGAAAGGGCCGGACTCGCTCAAGAGTTGTCAGGACAAAATTTTCGATATTCTGTGGCTACTGACAATTTTTTTTGAATTGGCTGAATCTGCCATAGAAGAGGGTGAGAGTATTGATGCTGTATTTCGTAGCTGGGCCAAAATGGAGATATCTTTACTTGGCAATGCCAATCTGGCAATTGCTGGAGAGGAGGAAGGCCATCCTCCTAAAAATAGAGCCCAAACTGGTAAACATGGCTACCACAGAGCCAGAATTGAAGGCACATCATCATTTTTTTGGGAACACGTTTGTGAAAGACCTTGTGTCTTATGCCCAAACTTTTACTGCTCGGGACAAGGTGCAAGCTAATATGAAGAGAGTGTTCACGAAGAAGGTTTTTTTTCGGGGGCCAGCAGATATAGAGGCCATCTGCCTGGCCACATTCAAAGGGGACACTTCCACAGTCCCAGATGCTTCCAACACTCCAGGCTAGCCTTTCAAGAATCCAGGCCACCGGCCTCAAACTTTTTTCCTCTGAGAGGTAGAGCCTGCAAACCAGAGATGCCAGCTGTTCCTTTCCACAGAGACGACCATATTGTAAGTCCTCTTTATGTTCCCCCTTTTTCCTACATCAAGGTTGGGGGTCAGTTAAGTTTTTTCCATGCCATCTGGGCAACAATTACAGCGGATCTATGGATCCATCAGGCGGTACATGGGTATCACTTAGATTTAATAGAGACTCCAGTCCAGTATTTAACCCCAAGGGCAATCCAATTTTCCACCCAAGATCAAGGATTGGTGGATTTAGAAATTCAGGCTCTTTTGGACCTCCTTTTCTCAAAAAGGGTTTGGGAGCAACATATTTGTGGTCCCAAAGAAAGACGGGGTATGAGGCCAGTCATCAACTTACGACCTTTAAAAGCCTGTGGAAGATACCGTCATTTCAAAATGGAAGGCATACAATGTCTAAGATATCTCAGTTTATTGGGGGATTGGATGGTCAAGCTAGAGCTTCGAGATGCGTATCTTTCAGTCCCCATTGCCTTGGACCATCAAGATCTCCTGCAGTTCAAATGAAGGTAGAGAAGGTGGAAGTTCACCTGCCTCCCATTCTGTCTCTCCTCAGTCCTTTGGGGTTTCACCAAATTGCTGAAACTGGTGGTGGTGGGCTTACGCAGGAAGGGCATGAGGCTCATTATTTCTTTAGGTTCAATAAGTTTTTATTAGTTTTTATTCACATAATGTAACAACTGCTTGTGAATCCACCATGCAGACACTTGACGCTGTGATGTAACCTGGGACTTTGAGTGGAGAGAGGAGGTCTTCTTCCCCAACCAGAACTACCTTTGGTTGAGCTGCAGGCACAAAGGAAAGGTTGCTGCCCACCTACCCCTTTCTGGACACCAAGCTGGGACAGTATCAGAAAAACAGAGAATATTCACAGCTGCAGCACATCAGGAAATCTCAGGAGCAAAGTCAGGGGATGATCAGGGGTTGAGGAGCCGGGAGAACTGGACTGGAAAGCCTAAGTCAGGAATGGAGACGACAACATGATAGATAAAGCCGGGCCAAGGTCAAAACAAGGGACGCAGGAGAATGAGGGTAGTCCAAGGAAAGTCAGTGGTAAATACACAGAAATACACAGTAGAATACTCAAAAGCCAGGAGAATGAAAATGATGCTAACACAGTCAATGAGGGTAAATGAGCTGAATTGCCATTAGGAATGCCCAGGGGCATGGGAAAAAGGTAATAAGTGTGATAGCCATGTTGGAGACCATAGGGCTCCAAAAACATGGTGCTGCAGGATTTTGAAACTGAAACTGTCTGCAGCATGAGGACTGCATGGATAGACACAGAGGGGGGCAGAAAGCAGGTAGGTGACAAATAGATAATGGGGGCAGGCGTATAGAAGGAAGAAGGTAGGAAAGGAAGACAATGGAGAGGGGGGTAGCATTTTGAAACAGAAGAAATCATATACCACCAAATACATTGTATATAAAATATTCACATTACGGAACCTGTACATATAATTCAAACAAGAACATTAGCAGAGGAGACAAAAAGTCTGCCGGCTGCATAACTGCATCACTGTAGTAGGTAAGTATGAGGGATCCAAAAGTGTCAGCAACATAGTAGGGAACCCAGTGCACCTCCCAGTCTAGTGTCAAAATCCTGGATGGCCAGAGGTACCTGGGAGTGTATGTAGAAGAGCCAAGTGGATAGTCTGATTCCTGGCAATCATGGAGAAAACAAGTGGCAGTGACAGTGCACAGCTCCTGGACACTTATATCTAATTAGTATAAAACAAGCTGTGTAAATATCATAGGTGGCAAATATGGCAAAGAGAATCAAATAGCTGACAATGCTTAATATATATATATTCCACCTTATGTGATCATACGTGATATGGTGAAAATAAAAATAAATAGAAGTGCATATATGCAAGTGCACAAAACAAATGTAATATACTTGCTGCAGGTATTCACGATTATAAACCTGTAACAAAAGGTAGAAACACAAAATAGTGCAAGTATGAACTATATAAAGGTTTTTGGTACAGCCCAAGGTAATAAATGGACTCACAAAATTAGCTCCCAACGACTCAGGAGCTAGGTATCAGCATGAAAAATCATATACTTGCCCCCTCCTGGGATAGCTGCTTTCCAATAAACGGGAAGATTCTTCTCCAGTACAATGTATCCTTTAATAGTTAAAAAACATTTAGGATGCGATAGAAAACCGATGATAGAAGTCTGTTGTATACAGGTCGAGTCGTATATGTAAAACACAGTCCCAGTGGCAAAAAAAGGGCGGCTCCGTCCTTCCTGGCAATCATAAAAGGGCAGGGTGGGGGGTGGGTGAGGTATCTAATTGTGGACAGTGAGCCTGTGTAGATGGCTTAAGGGGGGTTGAATGGATCAAGATACTGTTTTTAAATGTTGGGAGCACATGCATGAGATTGTCGTATAGGGCTAGTTGGGGGGACGGAGTAGGTGGATGCGGTGGTTGATGACCATGGACAGTGGTCGTGTTGAAGTGTGGTGACTGAGTCACTATTTAAATGTAAGTTCACAGGGTGGGGGAATCAAGGAATTCCAACCAGTGGATCCACACACTTTGGTATTTGGTCCTGTCTTCAGTCGACAGCAAAGTTATCGCCATCATCTTGCGTAACTCCTCAACCCTTTCTATCCACATTTTAAAAGTGGGTATAGTGGGTGAGCCTGGTGCAGAAAATCGTTGTATTTTGACAGGGGTAGTGTACCACATAGTAAGGAGTTTGTATGCATTTTCTTGGTATTTGCTACACACTGTGTCATGGTGGGCCAGGTAAAATATATTTTCCCATTGTCGAAGGGAGAAAGTTGGTGGGATAGTTGGTGGTACCGAAACGTGTCTAAGAAATAAGGATGAGGGGCATCAGTAAAGTGTGCAATAGGGGCTAGGTAATTTCCTTGAAGGACCTGGTGTAAGTGTATTTTAGGAGCTGCAGTGGTGGGAAACAGTCTTCTGCCTGTAATTCCTGGTGTAAAATTAGGGTTGTGATGGAGGGGAGTTATTGAATATGGAAAAGTGCTCAGGGTGTTCCTAGTACTAGTAGCTTTCCACACTCTTAGGGTGGCTTGGATAAGGGGGCGCTGAAGGAGCGCGTGGGCCCATTTGTCAGCCGGAAGCCATATGGAGGACCCCACATGCCCCTCTCTCTTGGTGTGGTCTATCTGCACCTATTTCTTATAATTGATAAAAAAATAGACCAATCAACAACACGTAACAGGTGACTCGCTCTGAAATAGAGTTTTATATCAGGGAGAGCCAGTCCCCCCTGGCACTTTGGTAGGGTGAGTTGGGAGTGCTTCTGTCTTGGGTGTTTCCCCTGCCAAATATATTTAATAATAGTGGTGCAAAGGATGTTTAAGAATTGCCTGGGGATCAGTATAGGGAGGGTTTGAAAAAGGTAGAGTAAATGTGTTAAGAGATTCATTTTCACCACATTAATCCGTCCGATACACGCAATCTGGGAATAGTCCCAAATTTATAAGTCTGTAGGTCGGTCAGCAGAGGAGCAAAATTGGCTTGATATGTCTAAGGTAATTTTTGTGCCTTGATATGTTAGGTGTTATAAACACACAAAAAAAGGTGACAGTGCACTAAAGTGCTCTCAAAGTGACAAGTGTGGCTGGATATGTGTCCAGAGTATGCATATAACCAGTTTGGTGTACTTTAAATAACAATACAATATGTAGAAAGTGATACACAATATATGAATGTTGCACTTACATTCCAGTCCACATATCTGGGACAAGCAATTTACAGATCCTTAATCTTCTTACTGGGTCTTTGTTTTCCTCATGACCCCTCTTCAGTCTAAATATCTGGCCATATCGGTCCGGTATATAACTTCTGGCCAAGTGCCCTCAGAGCAGTGTCCTGATGTTCAAACAATCACTGCCATCATGGAATAAGGTGCTCTGACCTCTACAAGTTCTTAGATCAAGCAGTAGATAACCTCCAATATCTTCAGCATGTCAAAAATAACAGATTTGAAATCTGTGTTCATTTTTTTTTTACACAAGCACTGAGCTGTTTGTCTGGCTGCCACAAGACAAACTGATATCACTTGCATAGGATTGCCCCCAAACTGGTGAAATGACTAGGTTTCTTTTGCGTATTAAGTGGGCTAAATATCTGCTGCTCTTATTACTATGTTAAAAAAATATGTTTAGTCTTTTGGAGAATATAGTGGTTTTTAGTGCTCAAAATTTCCACTAGTTGTTTCGAGCACTGGTAGCTCTCTGGAGAGTGTAGTGAGTCTCTGTGATTGTTCATTTTCCCTCTTTGAGCCTTGTGCTATAAAGTGCCCCCTTACAACCCTCTTGTGTGCTTCCCATAGAAATGGGAAAATAAATGTCTGGGTAACCAATTTCTGTGAAATAGTCCTGCGAAAGTGTTGAGGTGTCCATCACCAAGAGAGGGTCACATATGAGGGATTCATTCAGTCTCCACGTAGTGGTCTGGTAAATGGGGACGCAAGGTATATCATCACCGGGGGCACTGTTGGTCATGATATCGGTGATGGGCAAGTGTTTAGATAAGAGTTTTGCTACCCCTTTGGTTTTGTTTATCTTGCTGTTACTGTAAAATGCCTATGGATATTGTTTGTTCATCAGAGAACAGTGTTTGGAATCTAGGAAGTGGGTCTCCTGGAAAAGTGTAGAAGGTTGCTCCTTTTTTCTGGTGTGTTTAGTGTTTTTAGTGTGTAAATGACAAGCGGGCTGCCATTTCCCAGGTGGCATAGAATAGATTAGGTGTGGCAGTGTGTGTGGGGAGGGGGGTTGACAAGACTCAGGTTATGTATCAGGAATAGTTTCAACCATGGGGGAAGGTGGGAGAGTAATCTGAGGAGTGGGAGTTAACAAGGGATATATATATATCTGGCAAAGAACACAACAACTGTGTCTGTATTGATTAATGACACCAAGGCTCCCTAGGGGAATGTAGGGAGGCCAAGAGGCAATACGAAACAGACTTTATTCAGTCAAGTGTGGCGTAAATTGTAATTAGATATAGTAAAACTATATGTTAAAACACCACAATACTAAACAATTTTGTCCTAAAACTAAAATCAGGACGGGCTGGTGCAACCGCCCAGCTGGCCCTGTGGGAGAGATAAAATCTTAAACATAATAGCATCAAACAGAGTGCAATATGATCCAGTGGGTTCACCTGCTGGTTGGGGAGGGGGAGGCACTAATGCCTAAGGGGAGCAGGGCTCATCTGGACCTCTAAAGCTTCTGAACTAGTTAATGATGATAGGGGTGTTGAGGGCAAGAGAGTGACATGGTGAAATAGGGTAAGTATAGGCAAGCAAATGGCAGGAGCGTTAGGGTTGGGTATCGTTTATGGGACAATTGTCAGGTATTAACACTCTCTGTACTTGGACCTGCAGTACCCCTCCCCTTCCATGGCATATGGCCCAATGGTCATCCTTTGTAAGCCAGATCCTTCTCTGTGTCAGGGAGGGGGGGACCCGGGTGTGTGTGGCTGTTAGTGGGAGATAACATAGGGCTGGGGGATGCACTTCAGGAGTCGCACAGGTCACCCTGTATTATCTGGGCCTACAAGATCAGCTAGCACCCAAGCAGTAGGGGTTTAAGTCCCCGAAATAATACTTCCCTCCTTCCAACTGTTGACATCAGTATATCATAAAACACAGTATTCACCTGATGTCCTTAACCCAGCACCAGGAGAAGATCAATGGCTTGGTAAGGCCTGGCCTTAGGAGGGGGGAACACTTGCACTTACCTGATAGTCCACACTCCACCAGGACATATCGGATCTGATATGAGCATGTCCATAGCCACGGTCTTCCATGGTACCACAAACACTGCCAGTTCAAGGATAGCGTGTGGTAGATTAAATCTGACCTCTGGGTATACAAAGCATTATGGGAGCATCATCGGGATGGGGTGCTCACAGGGAAGGGGAAGCATAGCTTGAGCAGGGTCCTGGTGTTGAGTGTATACAGGCTAAAATAGATTAACTGTGGGGTTGATAGCATTCCCAAGGGCTGGGATGAGTAACAGAGCAGTGTAAGAGCACTGTGTGGTAGTCCATTCACCATAGGTTCTGTGGCAGCACTTCTGAGGGGTCTTGTGGGCCAACCGAAGGCCTCCCCTCAGCACTCCCGGGGGACATCACTGTATCAAAACTTCAAGCTGCACTGTCTATTCCTCATGCAACCATTCAGTTCTAGGTGATCAAGAGTGGAGTGGTGGGCACCCATTTAGTTTCTGAACCTCAACCTGAAGTACTCTTGCTCTTTCCCCTGCCTTTCTGTACCTATTCAGTGTTCAGTGGTGTTCGTAAGGGTTATCTTCCTGCAACTATACTCCATAACCAAAATCCTTATAAAGACAGTTCTAAGCAGTTCTTAGAAGTCTGTCCTCTGGATTCTTGCTCCCTCCTTGTACATGCTGATGGTTCGGCTCTGTCCTGGTACTAACTTGTTGGCACTTAAACTGTTCCTTCCTCATTTGGAACACACTGGTTCAGAATAATAGGGGCTGCTACCAAAGCTGAAAGATGGGATTTGGGTGATGTGGTGGTTAAGCTGAACAATCACTAAGAATTTTCTAGATTCAGATCATACATACCCCCCACCATGCTTAAAGTTGATGTTCCCCGGGGTTGCCCTTTGGAATGACAGTTCAGTATGTTATTTATATATCTGCTATTTATTTAGAAAGTCTTTTACCTGAAAGTTTTCTTTAATTTTAAAGTTTGTCCTAGGGACCAAGTCCAATGGAAAGGTATTACACAATGCTTAACATTTAACAGCATATTAAAAAAAATGCATACATTAATTTATACAGGAAAGTTTGGGAGAGAAAATACAGGGTAAATCATTAATGATACAAAAATAAGAAAATGAGAAAGCAACAGCAAAATATACAGTATAAATGAGAGTATGTAAACTAATAACAGATACATTCTGTTTTTATAATTTGGGAGACACTCATTTTCAGGGATTATACACTAGAGGATGATTTGGTGGAATCAGGGAGGCTGTTCCTCATATGAGGAGCTCTGAAAAGAGAACGCACCTCAACATGCTTTCTTTTTAAAGTGAGGGATCGTATAGGGCTCCGACTAGCAGGTGTGGACTTACTGTAGAAGGAAAGTAAAGAATACAGGAAGTGTACAAAACAGCATTAGTGTCCTTATGATGAGTTAATGTAATCTAGCCAGCCGGTCTGAAACTGGTCCAGGACTATGCCTCATACCCGAGGCAAAGTTCCTGGACCCGATCTGAGCATTTCTGGCCATGTGATCGTGGTGATCACCGCGATAACATGCAAATTAGATGGCAAAGTCAATGTGTTCACACAGTGACTTTACCTTTAATTCACTTCCTGTGCTTCACGTAACTATTGTGAAGCACAGAGAGTGACAGGCAAAAATAATTGGGAAAACATTTTTAAAAAAGTTCCCATTTTATATGTATTTTTTAATAATAAATTGTAGATTATTTTTATGTATAGGCTATCAAAATAATGCTCTAACTGTCCTTTAAAAAACAACATATAACTTGTATGGGTGCGCTAAATGACAGAGAGAAAAATTACATTTTAACCACCACATATCAAAAATTAAAAAATTGTTCTGGTCACTGGCCCACAAAATCCCTGGTCCTTAAGGGGTTAAGCCGGTTAATGTAATCTGACACACATTGGCTAGTAAAGCAGACAGGAGATATAAGCACTTAGTTATATTCTTTGTCATCTATGCATGCACATACTCCCATATTCGGTGCTAAATACTAGTCATGGAACTGAATGCAAAGCATTATGGGAGAATGCATTTATGCACTCAACTTAATGAGCATCCATTGCTGTAGATACAAATTAAAATTACTTTTCATTTAAACATGTGCTAGCAACTGGCTAGTTCAAGGTGTACATGAAAAACTATTATCTTTAATGTGACACAGTGCCATTTTTGCATGAATGGTGCACTCTAAAGTGCAAATTTATTGTTCCTTACTGATCCCAAGTAGCTTCAGATTCTCATTAGCAAGCCTCAATTATTTCCATGAGGTGATATTTTTCAAGAGTGACTAAATTGTATTTCCTGCTAATGTGATTATGGAACCTTGCACTTACAGAAAGTTACTGATACATAAAGTAGACAATGGAATCAACTTAAAAATTAGTTATAGCATTATCCAATAGTTTACCTTTTGGATCTTTATAGAGATGTCTAAATATGAAGTTTAATGATCAGCATCCAAGCAAACACCACGGAAATAATTTGCTAAAAGCTTGAGTAACTTATATCATCATGACTGTAAAACAGGTACAAGAATCATGCAACCAAAATCCCTACATAGCATATACAAAAAAATAAACAAATAAAAACCTGTTCATATTACCCATATTAAGTTTACTCAAGGATGTCTATTCATTAAACAGTGAACTGTGGTGAACTGATGAGGGAACATAAAAAAATGTATGCATGAAAAATAATTACAATATGCCTATCTCTCCCACTGATTTTTAGTATTTTTTTTCTCGGTTCACAGCAGTACTCTGTTTTGTAAATAGACCCAAAAGTTTATATCCATAACTGCAATAAAAAGTTTTGCTGGCAACTTTGTAAGTTCACTTGGTATTAAATGACTATAACGAGAGTGTACTTTGATAATATCCAAAATGTTTCTTTTGCAGTTTGTTTTAATTTATGTAACCATGTATTAATAATTTTGGTTTATATTTCTAAACACATATTAGACACATATTATACAGGTGTATAACACAGACTAAAGCACAATATCAAACAGAAATATAAAATAAAAAGGGAATATAGACGGTGTAGAGATAATGTACAACTGTACAATTGCCTTATTAAGAAGGTGCAACTTCAGCTGAGACTTGAAGGTGTTGAATGAAATAACGTGTCATCGGTGTCTTGGTTTTGAATTCCAAAAATAGAGAGCAATAAAGAAGGTGTCACAATTTAACTATAATAGAAAAGTATATGGTGAAATATTGGAACCAGGACTGAGATTACGACAGCTATGGAGAAGGGAAACATGATTTTCTAAAAAAAATTGATAGATTACAGTCCCACTTGAGACATTTCTAGAGAAGGAAGAGAGAAAGAGATTTAGAGGAAAATAGGGTGACTCTTAAGATAGCAAGCTGAATGGTAGAAAAAATATAAAATAAAGAAGAAATACACTGTGTTAGCAGATAATAATGTTTAAATAATGCATAATGAAGGATAGAGAAACGGACCAATTCTGGCAAAAGTTTTAAGAAGAAAATGGAATGTCTCAACAGTTGGTAAAAGGGAAGTTCAAAAGTCAGTTAATTTTTCTAACTGAGTGGACATTGAAATGACCTTGGAGGTACTAATGTAGGAATTAACAGTGATTGGCTTAAGCCACAAATGCAGTTTTATTCAGGCACAAGGCCAACTCCGTGACTTGATTTTAGTTATTGGTGCATTGGCCAATTAGAAAACACTTTCTAGCTGGGAGGATTTGCTTATCTCCTCACAACTAGGGGTTATGTGACGCACACCTTATTACTCAAACAGCTCTGGCATGATATATTATGAAGGCTAGGAAGGAAGAAGTGGTTGATGACAATACCCATTCAACCACTTAATAGAAGGTCTGTGCCACAGTGTTGTAAAAAAAGATTATTCATTTTTTGTTGTAATAAAAGAGATTACTCATTTTTAGAAATATATCTGCCATGTATTTGTGATTAGGAGTGTTAGGCATGTACACTCAGGCCAAAGTTTGATATTGACTCTCTGGGAGTAGTGATGTTGCCTTGGTGTACATCACTCTAGGTTAGCCCTCAGCAACTGTACTTGAACTTGTAGAAAACAGAAAAAAAATGTGGATGCATAAAGTCTACCACACACTAACGTATTGGGACAATAGACAGTTCTTATGTATAACAACAATTTCTTCTATTTATGAATCCCAACACTTACATGTGCTGCATATTGTAAGTGTTGATACATGTGGCGATTGCATCACTATAAGGAGCTATAACTGCGTGTCCTTTCTCTATACATCACCTCGATAGTGTATTTGTTAAATCTTCCAAAAATACAATTGAATTTACTTTTGAACTTTGACATCTAACAGCATCATTGACTTCTGTATCATTACAACATATATGGGGGGGTGTAGTCCCTTTTCAAGTCCACAGAAGAGTGAGCTAATTTTTGCTCATACAAACATGCACAGTATATTTATCTATTTTTTTTTATCATGGTATGATTATTCATCTAACTATAGGTAAATGAATGAACTCGTAATAGTCATCATTTCATTGTATTTTTGCTTTCTTTTGCTTTGGATGTTATTTGATGAACACTCTCCAAAAACCTTGGATCCTGATTTGTGTTCATACATTAATTGGAAGACTTCATCAAATAAGGAGGTTTCATTGTTATTGGAAGAATAGATGTTGATTAATGTTAGGTATATTTTGACAAGTTTCCCAGTATCAATCAAGGCTCTGCTTTCTGCCATAGATTTGCACGTTTGTATTGGTACATTTCTATATAAGATTATTTTTCTCTTCTAAGGAGTACAAAACCCTTTGACTTCTCAATGGCTAGAATTCATTTACCAGTCATTCATAATTACAAGATATATAAATATCTATTCAATGTTTAATCATGTTTGTTATGCATGACAGTATCTGGTAGAAATTACTGTTGTAACCTAAAGTGAACCAACTGTTAAACATACATAAGGAAAATATTAATGTATACTATAGAACATGTTTAGATCTATGCAGTTGCAGCTCCATTACACAATTGTTATTATCAGATTTGCCACTTGATTAGTGTTCTTAAAGAGTAGCTGTTAGAGCAGGTTTCTCTTTGTCAGTCTTCCTCTTTTATTAACACAGTTTAGAATATTCATCTTTTGAAGAAACACTAATGAATAATTCATCAGGAGATACACATAGGGCATTTAGAAAACTATTTTGAAAGTTAAAGCGTATTGAATAGAGGAATATACAAAGACCTGTGTTACCTTATTATGGTTTCTAGAATAATCCCACACATTTAATTAAAATGTATTCAACATTTTCCTTTTGCATTCGCTCAGCCATGTGTTATGATACAGATATATCAAGAGGACTATAATAGAATAATATTAGGTCTCTTGGCATCTGTGTCAAATATTAATGTATTACAATGACTTTATTGGAACGTAGCAAGTTCCCTTAACATCTGGAAATGGTTTGAGATATGTTGTGAGCATGTCTGTGTAAACATATAAAACATTAAATCAGAAAACATAAAAAAATATTTGAAAAAAGGACAATAGTTTAGCTATGTTTGTGTCACAACCAGGGTGAGTAGGGGGGAGCCTCACTGCATGGAAGATGGTGGAGTCTATCTGTAACCCCAGTGCATGATAGATTGCATACAAGAATGTATAATATAGACAAACTTGTTCATACAGACAGGGTTGGGAAGTGAAGGTTGGACTGGAGAGTACTGACAGGACTAGGAAGTACACACAGGACTGGCAGGGATAGGCAAGATTAGTTGGTTCAGGCAAGACTGGAGGACACCAACAGGATGGCCAAAACAGAACTAAGCACTGAGACAGGTTTATGACTATAAAACAGACAAGGTGGACTAACACAGACAGACAGAGTACTAAGGCAAGGCTGTGACTTCAGTCAGATGGGCAGAACAAACTACAAGCTGACAGACAGGAGAATTTTCAGGACAGGGCGCTCAGCTGGAAAACCCGCAGATAACCAAACTGTAAAAATCATGTATGCATACACATAGAAACTCTGGGCCATCTACTTTAACAAACATTTATTCAGAGACAAAATAACAGCAACATACAAATAATGACACAAAACCCAACAGCAACACCAATATCAACTAAACTGTATAACTAAAAATAAAAGCCATCAGATCTCACCCACAGTTCACCATGATACCCTAAACTACCCACTTCTCTGCACTGATTCTCGAAGCTCTCTCTGCTGCCTTTGATAATGTTGGCCACGTCTCCTTCTTAACAGATTAGTGTTGATAAATATAGGTGGCATAGCTCTCTCTTTGATTGAGTCGTATCTATCTGAGTGCCCCTTCACCTTGTAACTTGGTAGTGTGATGTCATCACCCATTCCTCTGAATGTCGGTGTACTGAAATAATCTGTCTGTGGCCCTTTATTGTTTTCCCTGTACACATCTTCTCTAGGAAAATGTATCAATTCTTTTGGTTTTTAATATCACCTGTATGTGGATGACACTCAGCTCTACCTGTCCTTAATTGAACCACACGACCTAAGTCATGCTGCATGTCTATCGAAACAGCTCTACCTAAATGTCTGATAAGAACCTAAAACCTTATCTCTCTAAAATGGAGCTGCTGGTCTCTGTATGCAACTACGGAGCACTGTCCTCAACTCCCGCCAACAAAAAACACCACCGCTGGCAGAGGAGTCCCATCGCAGTGCACTGCCGACCCTATGGTCCCAGACATACCTGGAAGCCCCAGAGACATCCTGAGCACACACTCCAAGATGAACGTTAAGCTCTTGAAACTTGCAACCAGCAGCCATGCAAAAGTTTGAACTGTTCTGTTCCCTTCAGTTGACTCATAGTTTGCTCCTCCAGGACTAGTTGATTACTGGAGCAATAGTTACAAAACAGTTTACAAAGCTCATTTTGTATGTCCTTTCCCTTCCAGAAGGTCATGGTGTATTGTTGCCAGAGGAGCCTAAAAATAATTGTAGCCAGTTATACCAGGTCACATTTTCACGGTCCCTGTCCCGAGTTGGCCCTTATAGGACCAATGTAGAGCCCTGTGAACAGCCTGAATACCCAGCCCCTTAGGGTTAACTACCTGCCACAACATCATGTGTCCCCCCGGTAGCTTGCGGGAACCTGAGCGTGACATCTCCCACTGAGACACCCTCCTTTGTCACCTGACCAATAGACATATCAGCCCTTGAGGCTATTGTTCTACTATTTTTATTTTGATGCACTTTAAACAAAGTCTAATTGTTGTCTAATTGAAAATTGTTTTTTGTCTTCTCCCACGGCGCTCTGTCCCACAGTGCTCATGGACCCGACACTAGACGACACATCCGCATCACCTTCACAGCTAAAGATCCTCTCCCACAATGCAGACATCATCCTACTACAGGAGACACACTTCCCCAAAGGTAAAGCACCAAGATACTGGGATCACAGATACACACAACACTATTCTACAGCCCCGAACAAACACAATGGTGTTTCCATCCTCATACACAAAAGGCTCCAGTTTCACAGCTTAGATTCCTATTCAGAAAAAGAAGGGAGAATTCTTAGACTTGATGGTCTCATACATGGCCAACCTATCACCATTATGAACGCTTGCGCCCCGAGCCCCCCAACCGCAAAGTTTTTTGACTCGCTTTCTAACATGGCCTTCAATAGCCCCCAAGGTGCTTTTATCCTAGGTGGCGACTTCAATGCAGTTATGGACCCTACCTAGACAGGACCCTATCAACAGCACGACACTGCCCAAAACATTCCTATAAATTTCTCCAATAATTTGTCAAATCCCTAGGCCTCTTTGACGCATGGAGACTTCTTCATCTCACCGACCGAGATTACACATTTTTTTCACATCCCCACAATATGTACTCCAGATTAGATTACATATTTGTGAACCAGTCCCTGCTACACTCCCTTTTTACATCTAAAATCCATGAAATCTCATGGTCAGATCATGCCATCCTCGACGTAACATTGACAGAACTTTGCCCAGCTCGCCCCAGACCACTGTGGTGATTAAACGACTCACTATTATTATACCCTCTGACAAAAACCGACATACAGAATACCTTACAGTCATATTTTTAAGAAAATGCTACCCCGGAGGTCGCCCCAGCAATAATATGGGACGACCACAAGACAATCCTGAGGGGGAAACTCATAGCCATAGCATCTAAAAAACGCAAATTACACCTATATATGCAGAAATGTCTTTATTATCTCCCAAGCGCAAATCACTAGAACTGACCCACAAACAAACAGGAGACCCCTCTCTACTCTCTGAGATCACAGATACCCGCGGCCAACTTAACCTCCTTCTTACGAAAGATACAATACGAGCACATAAGACACAACAAACCTACTTCGATAAGGCAAATAAACCCGACACCATGATGGCCAAAAAACTCTGCAATATAATCATGACTAGAACGCTATATCCCGTCTATATGTACATCTCATGGGAGAAAAATATCCGAACCCAACCTCCCGCGAACAAAAGTGGGAACAGGACTTGGGCGCACAATTAGATAAAACTGAATGGACCTTTATCTACATGAACCTTTGGAAAGTAACATCGTGTACGCTAATACAAGAAAACTGCATCAAAACCCTCACTCGTTGGCACTTGCCGCCCACGCGCCTCCATCACATGTACAAAACCACCTCTCCGCTTTGTTTTCGTAAGTGTGGAGAAGAAGGCACACTGCTCCACACTTGGTGGCAATGTGCACAAGTACAACCTCTATGGAAATATGTATTCGACAAACTGAGCCAAGCTCTCCAAACTACAATTCCGCCAGAACCATGGACAGTGTTGCTGTGTAGAAAGGTCAACCTCGACAAAGTAGACAAACATGCAAATAGACTGATATTCAGGGTCTGCACCGCAGCCCGACTTACGATTGGCCACTGCTGGAAATCATCAACCCCTACCATAGCAGAACTAGACGCGAAAATCTGGCATATCCTCAGAATGGAGAAAATCACCGCACATATCAAAGAACCATAGCCTCTCGAACAGGCCCCCTAATACATTATACTCCAAAGATAGCCGAACAATTTGCAGACTATTATACGACGGTAACAAAACCCGACAGCCCAAAACCCGAAAAGATCACTTGAACAATTTTTTGCGGATAGCAAATTACCAGCACTTATTCCTGAAGCTCTCCATAGCTTAAATACAGACATATCACCAGAGGAAGTTGCCAGAGCCCTGAAATTATTCAAAAACTCAAAAGCCCCCGGCCTGGATGGCTATACAGCCAAGTACTACAAAACATTTTTGTCTCAGTTGCTACCACACTTAACAGAACTATTCAACCTCTACATTTCCGGTGAGGGTTTACCTGAGTGTGAAAATTGTAGTTATCCCCAAAGAGGGAAAAGACCCTACACAATGCCCCAGCTATAGACCCATATCCCTAATCAACATAGATGTGAAACTCTACACGAAAATCTTGGCCCAACGACTGAACTGTATTCTCCTCAGCCTAGTCCACCCAGATCAAGTGGGGTTTATCCCAGGCAGGGAGGCCCCTGATAACATTAGATGAACGATTAACTTGGTCCACGCATGTAGAAAACGTAAAATCCCAATGATGTTGCTTTCACTCGACGCGGAAAAAGCGTTTGACCACGTGGACTGGAAGTACCTATGGACAGTGTTGACCAAGTTTGGGTTTGAAGTGGCCTTCTTGGCCGGGGTCAAGGCCCTGTATACAAATCCCACAGCAATCGTAGACATTGGAGCGGCCAGGTCGCGACCCTTCCTGATAAGAGGGGGGACGCGACAGGGCTGCCCCCTGTCCCCCCTTCTCTTTGCGTTAGCTATTGAACCCCTGGCCCAGGCCATACGTCTACACCCCAATATTGCTGGGGTTGGAATAGGATCTCATTAGTATAAATTGAGCCTATTTGTGGATGATATCCTGCTGACCATTACATCCCCTCTCACCACACTCCCTAATCTCTACGATCTCTTGACATTCTTTGGTAATGTCTCGGGTTATAAGATTAACCACAGTAAATGCGAAGCCCTAAATATCACGATTCCCACCCCCATGGAACAGCTCATTAAATTCAATTTTAATTTTTGCTGGAACCCACACTCCCTCACATCGTTGGGGATCAAAATAACACCCCACACCCACCAGATATATGCCACCAACTATCTGCCCCTGTTTTCCAAACTCAAAAGGGATCTGACCATCTGGGCATCCTACAACATATCCCTAATGGGCAGAATATATGCTGTTAAAATGACACTTCTCCCTAGACTACTCTATCTGTTCAGAAACATCTCCCTGCCCCTCTCTAAAAACGATACAGAAAGTATTCAGAAAGCTATATATCACTTTATTTGGCAGGGTCACAAGAGTAGGATCCCAAAGGTTACTCTTTATTCTCCCTAAATATCAGGAGGTTTAGCCACACCACACGTGTATTCTTATTATATAGCCTCCCAAATGGCCATTGCTCTATCCCTGGCCGCATCTCCGTGTAATCAGCTCTTGCTGCAACTCGAAGCAGACCTATGCCCTAAGACCTACATCCAGAGAGCGATGTGGTTGATCAAAAGACCGAAACTAGACGCTTACCATAGCCGCACATTGACGCACACACTGACAATGTGGTACGCCAACAGATATAAATTCCACTTATCCTCCAAAGGGTCCAGACTCACCCCCATCTTGCAAAACCCTGATTTCCCACCGGGACTGAGATCCTGTTCATTTCATGGGTGGTCCCAGAAACGCCTCCTGACAGTAGGTGATCTCTTAGCCCACGACAACCTTAGATCTTACCCTAGCTTAATAGACTCACACGCCTTACAGCAGACCGAACTATTCCATTACTTACAAATCGCACATTATGTTGGATCATTCCTGTCACAGCACCCCACATGCGATAGCACCTTTTACAAGAGGATGTTTCAAAAAAAAACAAAAGGGAGCTAAATCCCGTCTATATGTACATCTCATGGGAGAAAAATATCCAAACCTAACCCCCCACGAACAAAAGTGGGAACAGGACTTGGGCGCACAATTAGATAGAACTGAATGGACCTTTATCTACATGAACCTTTGGAAAGTAACATCGTGTACGCTAATACAAGAAAACTGCATCAAAACCCTCACTCGTTGGCACTTGCCGTCCACACACCTCCATCACATGTACACAACCACCTCTCCGCTTTGTTTTCGTAAGTGTGGAGAAGAAGGCACACTGCTCCACACTTGGTGGCAATGTGCACACGTACAACCTCTATGGAAATATGTATTCGACAAACTGAGCCAAGCTCTCCAAACTACAATTCCGCCAGAACCATGGACAGTGTTGCTGTGTAGAAAGGTCAACCTCGACACAGTAGACAAACATGCAAATAGACTGATATTCAGGGTCTGCACCGCAGCCCGACTTCCGATTGCCCACTGCTGGAAATCATCAACCCCTACCATAGCAGAACTAGACGCGAAAATCTGGCATATTCTCAGAATGGAGAAAATCACCGCACATATCAAAGAATCCTCCCCACAATTCCACAAGATATGGGATCCCTGGCTGAATAAATTTCAAATGCTTGACCCCTCCAGATATCTCTGGCATACATAACCCCTTGATGACCACACTAATACAATCTACTGGACGGACCCACCCCCACACTCATCAACCATTGTCCCTTTCTAATCCCCTCACTCTCCTTACTCACTTCTTCACATCTTTTCCTTCTCTTTTTCTTTTTTTCTCTTCTTCTCCTGTATTTTGATGTTTATGTCATGAAATGATATATGCAACTCTGTACATTCTGTTTATTCACAAGTTAAATTTTTATGTCTGAATGAGATGATATGTTTTTGCATTTTCTACAGCAAAATTATTTGACAAAATAAAAAAAAATCTTCATTTAAAAAAAAAAAATGTGACAGTTGTACCCATTGATTGAGTCCGATGTCTGGGATTGTTTTTGACACGGCCGTCTCCTTCATTCCCCATGCTTAGTGCCTGGTCAAATACTATTGTTTGAAGCTAAGGAACATTCGCCCATTCATCAGTGAATAGGCTGTCAAATGCACTTTCTTGGGATCTTTAATCTGAACTATCTTAACACTCTCCAGACTGGCCTACCTCTAGTTCATCTTTCACCCCTGCAATATATTAAAAATGTAGCTTCCAGGCTCATCGTTCACACTTGTTGCTCCATGACGGCTGCTCTGCTCTGCAAGTCCTTTCAGTGACTTCCCGTTTACTCTAGGATAAAAGTTAAAATTCTATCTTTAACCTACAAAGCCCTCCACTCTTTGACTCCTTCTTACATTGCCTCCCTCATTAACCAATACTAAACTGCATGACTATAACGTTCCTCAACTAGATTAAAGCTCCCCTCCATCCTCGTCCATCTTCATGCCTGCAAGACAAGCTTCCCCTTTTATCTGGAACTCTCTTCCACAGAGCATTTGGAAGCATTAGGAAGCATTTCTTCCTCATTCTTCATAAAGCCCAGCAAAATCTCAAATTTTCAAATACTGCCCAAGCCTCAAAAATGGATGGAAATAATTTGTCATCATGCTGTCAAAGTGGTTTTCTGGCTCTGCACCTCTATCAAGGTCTATGTTATGAAAGATGTCCTAATTAGCATGCATGTTCTCCAAAGGGTCCATGGATATTTGGGAACACTATACAATATATTTGGATGCCTATGCAGAATACCTTGCTGTGATGACAGCGCTGTAAAGAGAGAAAGAACTCTGCAGGGATATGAACAGGTCTGCTGAGTTGTCTGCTATTTACTGATGTGTTTAATATTACCTCTGCTTCTTACTGTATTTTTAAGCAGAGAAGCTTTCTATCACCTTTACCCCACCATTACTTATGTGTGTGCAATTACATCATAGGAATACTGTATACTTTACTGATACATGTTCATCCTTTGCTTTTTCTTTAAAAGGACACTTTAAACTTACTGGTATTTGAAGTATTTTATTGCTGACAATTGCCTTCACTTTGCAAAGTTCAACTTCATCATTAGAATTTTATTGCAAATCAATTACTTCTTGGTCTCCATAACAGTCTGGGGAGTTATTTTCTAAAACATGCTTTATTTTAGTAGAATACTACTGAGTTTAAAGTTTCTCTATGCATTTTTGACATTTGATATACCATAACAGTATATCATTTTCAGCAAGCATTAAAATTAACAAAAGCCATTGATCAGTGTAGTTACTGTTTATCATACTCACATGAATTTATGATCAAACAGAAATTCAAGTGTTGTTTTCTTTTTGTATTTTGCAAATTTAAAATGTTCACTTTATTTCAAGTGAGCGATACTTTTACACAATATATATAATTACACATGTCTTATATTTTTGACAAGTAACACATACAACTTAAAGGAATAGTCTACTCCAACATTGTTTTTCAGGTCTCAATTGTGCTGTCTTAAATAACCTTTTTGCACATTTAACATTTTAACTTTTTGAATTATTTCACATGAAATGTACTTTTACACAATATATATCAATACACATTTCTTAAATTTCTGACAGCCGAAACATAAACTTTAAAGGAACATTCTACTCCAACATTGTTTTGCATGTCTCAATTGTACTGTCTTAAATAACTTATTGCATTGAGTGCACTTTAAAGGTATAGGGAAATAAAGGGTGGTCACAGAGAAAAGGGTACACAGTGTAGCAAAGGTTAAAAACAGCATACAAAACTGTTGAAGAACACACAGACAAGACAGAATAAACCCTGTGCAAGGAGACTTAAAAAGCTAAAGGGCATTCAAATGGTGCTGTGTGAAAAAAGTGACACTTACTCAGATACTATATGATGGTGATAATACTCCAAAAGTAGGAAAGAGCAATTCAACCAGCTTGTATGCCATAACTAGGTGGCAGCATGAACATCTAGTATGATATCTAGATAAACACAAGAAAATATATATAGTCGTATGCCTTTACATAAAATAAATGCATAGGGTATAATGGAGCTACTCACAAAGCCAATGTCGAATTGAGCCGCAGAAAAGAATATAAGTGAATAATGATGATTCACACTAAATAGTAATCCAAGGTAGTAACATGATTTAATATAAAACGGCATGAAAAAAGTCAATACAAATGATAAAACACTGCCAGGTTCTGAGGAAGCCCAAGAGACGGGTGAAACATGTCAACCAGGCATTGCTTACCAGGGTTTGAGACTTCTGTGTATTACC
Organism: Pelodytes ibericus; assembly: GCA_036172795.1. NCBI lineage: Eukaryota > Metazoa > Chordata > Amphibia > Anura > Pelodytidae > Pelodytes > Pelodytes ibericus. The sequence continues at coordinate 224,991,395 of CM069857.1, read as the reverse complement.
TGCTAGCCAGGATCTTGTTGGACTCCATTCAGCAACTTATGTGTTAAGATATTTTATGCACTTTTATTACAATTGTTATGTGTTGATACTGATATCTTCTTATTACTTGGAGGTCACTAGAAAACAAAGACCAAGGAAGAAGACTTATGAACAGCACCTAATTGTATGCACATGCGTTGGAATGTGAGTGTCACATCCATTAAGTGCATACTATCTTCTGTATATTGTTTTTAAGTACAGTTATGGGATGCTTGCACAGTTTGGATATATATCTAGTCACATTTTTCACTTTTTGTAGCACTGTCACTTTTTTGCTGAAATTAAAAAACACTGCCTGGACTCCCAAGGGTTCAGTGATGCACATGCAGGAAGCCAGCGCTGAAGTCCCACAAAAGAGATTAGGCACTTTCAGTATAGTTTTCGTGTTTTCTTGAAGCATGTGGGTAACTACAGAAGCCTCAGAACACCAAACAACAGGATGACACTGTATAGGATTTTTTTAATAATGAAAGTCCAAACTAAAATAAAATGTTTAATTAAAAAGATAGACAGCTAAAAGAGAGAAAACATAGCATTAGCTAACTGTACCAAACAGTAGCCCACATATTAGGGTGCAAAGGGAAAATAAATCCACAACAGGGGTAAGAAAAATAATAATAAAAAAAGGGTAGAATTGCCCAAATAGTGCTAAATTCCGCCACATAAGGGACTGTATAAATAATATTAAGTAAACTATGTAAGTGAGTTATTTAGCATATAGGACTCATTGGTAGACATGAAAGTGACAAGTGACATTTGAACAATTGCTATACTATGACTGCTAATGAGTTATTTAAAGTGGCGTTGTGTAATAAATAATCAGGGTTTATCAATATATATATATATATATATATATATATATATATATATATATATATATATATATTTATATATATATATATATATATATGTAAGGGAATTATTGAGCAGATAAGATTCATTAGTAAACATAAAAATTACAAGAGATGTGTAAACAGATAAAACTCTAATAAGCATGGGGTGACATGTATAATGAAATACTGGGACTCCTAGTAAAATATTTAAAGTGAAAGCATGGAATAAATAATATGATATGAGATTACATGAATAACAGAATAAAATGTATGACACAAGCATAATAAACACAGTGCATACTAAATGATGTGTACACTTAGCCTGCTAAAAGTATAAAGACAAACACAAATCAATTGTAACCAGACAGACCAATGAATACAAATACTAATTATAGATGCATATTGATTATAGCAATCAATGTACAGTCAACATAGACAAACATAAATGGGCTCCAAAGAAAGTATGTAAAAAAGTATTTAACAAATGTTTATTTTTATATTAATGTAGGAATACCCTCAAGGGGAAATCTTTATTCATTCCAAAGGGTAAACAGGGTTTTCAATTTGTGAATCCAAAATGTCTGCCTGTGGAGTAGTTTCTTGGTACTATCATTCATTTTCTACAAGGAAGGGATGGCTGTATTGCTGTATGTTTAGTTAATTTTAGTGTAATCAAGACATTATTATTATTTAATGCTTTGATAAAACTAAAAGGTTTTTGGATAACATTTGGGTGGGGCAAAATAATTATATTTTTGTCTCTGATGGTTGATGTGTAATTAGCATTGGGAGATATTATTGTAACTATTTTACAGTTGCTGCTGTACCTATCACTTTGTTAGTTAAAGTATATAAGTGTTGTCATCAATGGAACTTCATGGAAGCATGGTGACTCCATTTTGTTTTATAGCATGTCTGGTATTAATTTAGATATTTTGGAACTTAGTGATTTTAAGATTATTATTATATATAATACCATAATTAATAACTGGAATTCCATATTACTAGCCATTTTCCAAGAAACTAACATTCTCAAACATGTAAAGGCACCATTTCATACCAACAGTGGACAATGGTGCATTGTCAATCAATGTTGCCATCCATACTTTTGCATTAAACAGTATTTTTTATATACCTATAGAAAAGTACCATTTTATGTCAACAGTGTTGATGGCAACATTGATTGTAGAAGGCTTCACATAATATAACATTTGGTGACAGTGAACAATAAACGGTGATATGATGCTAACCTATAGGCATCATGACATCATCGCTATTGTTATTTCACAAGAGCTGTTGTTTGTGGGATGTAAAATAAGATACGTTAATGTTTCAAGGAAAATAAATATCAAATGAGTTGCAAAATGAATAGTGTAAGTGGTGTAACTGGTAGTAGTGCAAGACCCCCTCTTGGGAAGTAGTACAAATATGTACCCAAAGGTTGAGCCCAGGGTACTGTTTGCCAGGGGCTTGTGCAGCACAAATACAACCTAGAGGTAACTAGGAAGGGGTGATAGGGAAAACACAGAACCGGAGCAGGAACCGATGCCAAGGCCGGAGGAGATAAAGCGAAGTCAGGATCAAGCCGCGAATCAGGACAAGTGGAGTTGAAGTGAAGACAGTAACAAGCCGAGGGTCGAGACAGGTGGAGTTCAAGTGAAGTCAGTAACAAGCCGTGGGTCAAGATAAATGAAGACAAACAAACAACTGAAGCCCAAAATAGAGAGAATACTCTTTGCACAGGCAACTAGAAAATGTTTGAACCAGGCATATATATAGGAAGTGATTAGCATAGGCCAACAGAGGAGGTGAGGGGCGTGTTTACATAGGTGTATCTTTAATTTGAAAAGGTAAGGTATACATCTTATTGGAGTCTGCATAGGACATGGACGGACTCCAAAAAAGATTGCTGCTGCGCTAAAAACGGCATCACCGGAAGTCATTCAAGTCTTCTGGACTCCAAAACATGGCCGCCGCAACAATGAGAGATCTCTGGCAGTGCGAGGATGAGGACATCGAGCCATGCATGGATCCCAGGTAAGTGAGAAATAGGAAATGCAGAGAAAAGGTTAGAAATAATGTATTTTAATTTAAAAAACAATTGGATCCTTCAAAGTTCATCATTTGCAGCAATTATGTCCTTGCAGAGCTTTGGCATTATAGTTGTCAATTTGTTGAGGTAATCTGATCAAATTTCACCCCATGCTTACTGTACTGCTTCTTACGTACCATACGGTCAACGCATGTTTGTGTTGCCTACAGCACTGAAAAGGGTTAAAATGTGCAAATATCAAATTCTTCTTTCATTTATATTCTACTTTATTTTAGTTTTGTTAAGCATTCCTCCAATGGTACCATACTAACAAACATTCAATTCCTCTGCTTCTCCACTTAACTAAGATCCTTATCATGTGAACTAAAGTAAATATAATCTTACATAAATATTTATTGGATATCATTTAATACAGGTAATAAATGTGAGTGCCATTTTGAAAATATACAATATATATATATTGTCTTTTTTTTTTCCCATGTGGCCAACATGGCTACTTGACTCCTCCCCATGATAAGGCACATGTTCAGTCTCTTTATAAAAGAAAGCCATTCACTTGAAGATCACAACATTTTTCAATACACCATGGAGCAGCTTCTCTAACCCACAAGCGTAACTAGATACAAGCTTTTTCCAATGGTTCTCGCTGTGTCCACCTGATATAATGTAATGCTGTATGTTTAGTTAATTTTACTGTAATCAAGGCATTATTTTTATTGAATGATTTGATGAAAGTGAAAGGATTTTGGATAACATTTGGGTGGGGCAAAATCATTTGATTCCTATCTTTGATGGTCGAGGTGTAAATAGCATTGGGATACATTACTGTAGCTATTTTACAGTTGCTATTGTACCTATCACTTTGTTAGTTAATGTATATAAGTGTTGTCATCTGTTATACCATTTCATATCCACAGTGGACAATTGGTACATTGTCAATCAATGTTCCATCCACACTGTTGACATGAAACAGTACTTCGATATACCTTTATCAAAGTACCATTTTATGTCAGCAGTGTGGATGGCAACATTGATTATAGAAGGCTACACATAATTTAACATTTGTTGACAGTGAACAATAACCGGTGATGTGATGCTAACCTATAGCCATCATGACATCATCGGTTTTGTTATATCACAAGAGCTGTTGTCTGCAGTATGTAAAATAATATATGTTAATGTTCCAAGAAACAAATATCAAATGAGTTGCAAAATGAATCGGAACTGCAGACAAGGATAGAAATGATGAATTTTAATTTATATAACAATGTTATCCTTCAAACGTTGCTTCCGTCAAAGAATCATTCATTTGCAGCAATTACAGCCTTTAAAACACTGGGCACTTCTTACGTACTTCTTATGTACCATACTGTCAAAATTGTTTGTGTTGCCTACAGCAACGAAAAGGGTTAAAATGTGCAAATATCATATTCTCCAGGCCCGCTACCCACAGGCGTTAGAAACCCATGTCAATGTGTTCAGTGATCATTGCTTAGTGTATTGTGTATGGAAAGTAAGACCCATCAAATCGACCCCTAGAGTAATTGTTGCAAGATGTTTTAAGAAGTTTAATCTCCAGTCTTTTCTCAATGACTTGAGCAATTGTCTGTGGAGCAGACTAAGCTTGATACCCGACTCTGCAATTGAATATTTTCAATCTGAGTTCATGCAGGTCTGTGATAAACATGCCCCTTTGCATAGAATGAGAGTAAGGGGTGCCCATCTTCCCTGGGTCTCAGCTGAAATCCTGGACTGAATTTAAGCAAACTGGCTCTAACCAAGATCACAACGCTTATCGGCACGTCTGCAATAGATGCAAGGCTCAAACCAAACTTGCCAAGACAACTTATTTCTCTGAATGGCTGAATAGAAATCTAGCCAACCCGACCAAATTTTGGAGCTTCATAAAAAACATGTATGACCCTCCGTACCACTCAGAACCTTCCACAATTAAGACACATAATGAAGTTCTAAAATCTCCAGTGGCAATAGCAAATTAATTCAATAACTACTTTGTAGGATGCACCACAGCTCTTATAGCAAAACACCACAATGAAGATCATGCCACTTTTTCTATGGCAGACGATTCACTACCGATATCACCCCTGGCCAAACACATTTCTGAATTTGAATTTACTTCTATATCAGATAGTGAAATAGCAGCGCATTTCCTCAATCAAAAAATGAAATTACAGTGAGGGCCGGATCTACTTCCGTCAATGCTACTGAGGCTGAGTGCGCCTGTTACTTCGCGACCCATTGCCTTCTTAATCAATGTGTCCCTGTCCTCCGGTTATGTCCTCAAAGCCTGGAAAAAAGCCAGAGTTATCCCCATTCACAAAAATGGGGATGTAAACTTAGTGTCAAACTACAGGCCTATTTCACTGCTACCCATACTTTCTAAAATCCTGGAAAAATGTGCCCATGATCAACTGTGCGAGTATTATCAACGCTTCAACTATCTAACCTCGCTTCAATCTGGGTTTAGGTCAAATCACGAAAAAAAATTGAGCAGAAATAGGAGAAAAACAAAAAAGCAAATATATTTAGGAGTGCAATGTAGGCTAGGGACAGGCACAGCAGAGAAATATGTAAAAAAGAGAAAAAAATAAAGGTACAAAAGTACAAAAATGTAAAAATAAAAATTGAAAAGATACAGGAACTGCAGGAAAAGTTGAAAGAAAGCACAAAAAAATAAGCACAAAAAATATATACAAAGCCAAAAAACAAAAAATATATAAGTACAGAGTATATCCAAAAAATGAAATGGTCAAGGGCTCAAAAGGGTATAGAAAAGGCAAGTAATATATGTCCAGTACACGGCCGACCACTAAAAATAACAATAAGCACACAAAAAAATAGAAAAAGCGGATATATATAAAGGAGTATTTTTCATTTTTTCATTTTTTCTCATTTTTTCTCATATATTACGCATTTTGTTATACCTCTTTTTCTCCTTACCATATTACCTAGATGTGTCGTTCCTATCCCATTAATTAATAAACATATTTTTATTCATACTTCAGTGTGCATGTCTGCTTACTTGTTTCTATATATTTTCCATATATATGCCCCCTAGGAGAGAGCATACAAGCAGTCTATCATATTGCACCTGTACTAATTACGTATTACAAAAAACAGAGAAAGCTCAAGGAGAGCGATCCCAAAAGAGGGTTCATTGGGGCACTCCCGCCAAGTCAAGTAAGAACTAGTATACACATAATTATAGAAGTAGTAAAAGTACAAAATTTATTAATGTCATTTAAAAATGGCAGAAAAAAAAGGACCCCTTATTTAAATGGGATGGAACCCACATAGGGGAAGGGAGGGGGAGGGAGGTTTATCAGAAGAATAATGTACCTAATTGTACAAAATAGCACATATGAAAAAAAAAACCCGGAGGAAGCCCTTTCAGAGGCGAAACGGCCGTCGGTCCTTGTTCACGGCTACTGCTGCCGAGCATACAGAAGGTACAAGTTACTTTCATTTCTTTGGATGCAGTTTTTTGAGGATTTATTGAATGACTTCACTGCGATAACCACAACACTCCTTTTGGAGACATCAGGGAATTGAGCCCTCAACGTTTAAAACGGAGTCTACTCTGCTGGCTAAATCTACTACACATTAAATGTGGAGATGAACGGACGTTGTCTGGGCGGATGGAATGCCAATCCCTGTGCTTAGCAGATCGAGCATCACCTGCAAGTATTGAAGTTCCTTGCTAATTCATTCTGCTACACAGTAAACACCAGTTCACTTGGAGCTTGTTTGCAAACACATGGATTTAATGTTCTCTTTGACTGTATGAGGACTGCCATACATGAATTTTTGTTTAACCATAGCAGCATCAAGTAATCCATGCCTACACTATTGGAGATTACACTATCATCTTGATATAATGTTCCCTCGACCTAATTAGAATGATTACACTATATGTGGTCTGTGATTAATGTCATCCTTCTCACCTAGTGCTTCATTATTTAGCAGGGAACACCCCATAGTGTTTATGCATTTTTGCACTGCTATTTGCCTCATTGTAACAACTGCAGTCACTGGTGTATCCTTAGACTGATGCCTATTCATCTTCTGTATTGCTAATTATCTCTGATCTGTGGACGCACAGCTCAGTGTGTTGCTCTTAGTATTGTATATATTTTGTGTGTATTTTTATGCTTATGTGGTGTTTTTTTTTTCATATGTGCTATTTTGTACAATTAGGTACATTATTCTTCTGATAAACCTCCCTCCCCCTCCCTTCCCCTATGTGGGTTCCATCCCATTTAAATAAGGGGTCCTTTTTTTTTTTCTGCCATTTTTAAATGACATTAATAAATTTTGTACTTTTACTACTTCTATAATTATGTGTATACTAGTTCTTACTTGACTTGGCGGGAGTGCCCCAATGAACCCTCTTTTGGGATCGCTCTCCTTGAGCTTTCTCTGTTTTTTGTAATACTAATAGGGCTCATAGGCACCCATTCTCCATCGCTAACTTTTTTATGCGATTAGTAGGGAGAATGAGCATGCTTGATATATTCTATTTATTGGTGTAGCAGGGCAGTATTCCAGTTAATAGTACTAATTACGTATCCCAGGTTGGCAGTTCTCTAAACCCTTATCCTACTTTAGGTCAAGTCGGATAACTGCACTCTTAAAGGTGAGCAATGACATTCAGAGTGGTATGGAGAGGGGTGAACTCACAGGTGCAGTTTTCCTAGACTTTGCAAAGGCCTTTGACACGGTTGATCATGAGCTGCTGCTAAACAAGCTAAGTTGTTCTGGTATAAATGAGAGGTCGCTCTGCTGGTTTCATTTCATACTTGTCTGATAGAACTCAATATGTGTCCATGGCTGATACTGCCTCCCTCTCGTTGCCAATCAAGTGTGGAGTGCCTCAAGGATCCGTTCTTGGGCCTCTACTATTCTCACTATTTATAAATAATCTACCCTCGGTGTGTGACCTGGCTCATGTGCATATGAATGCTGATGATACGGTCATTTATACTTGTGGTACTCAACTATCGCAAGTGGAATCCATGCTACAGGATCAGTTTTCTAAAGTTGAAAATTGGATAGCTAACAACAAATTATTCCTCAATGCTGTAAAAACTGTGTCCATGTTGTTTGGGACAAATTCCAAACTACTTAAATTAAACAATCCTCAATTAACCATCAAGATCAAATCCAGTTATAACCTGACCCAGGTAAACTCATATAAGTATCTTGGCATGTGGCTAGATCCAAACTTATCTTTTGGTCTCTATATTGATAAGCTTGTGTCAAAGCTATATCCTAGGATCTGCTTTCTATATAGAAACAAATCTAACCTAGATTCCACGGTAAGGAAACATATTGTGCAGCAAATGTTAATGCCGATCTTAGATTATGGAGATGTTGTGTATGATTCTGCCCCGCAGACCCATCTCGGTAAACTCGACACTATGTACAATACATTGTGTCGTTTTTCAATACAGTGTGATTATAACACGCATCACTGTAAAATGTTAAAAGAGTTAAATTGGCTGACGCTTGCCTCCAGGTGTACTCTCCACCTAGCTTGCTTAGTGCATAACCACTTCTCTGGAACGCTCCCCCCCTACCTGAGCGGCATGCTCGCTCTTACTCCATGCACATCCCACAATCTCAGATCCTGCACCAACCCTTCACTAGCGATTCCCCACTTCAAAAAGGAGGTCGAGGTGCGTTCTCTTTCAGAGCTCCTCATATGTGAAATAGCCTTCCCGTTTCTGCCAAATCATCATCTACTCTAAAATCCCTGAAAATAAGTATCTCCCAAATCCTCAAAACAGATTGTACCTGTTATTAGTTTACAAACTCTTTCGTATACTGTACATGTTGTTCCTTTTTTGTATCAATAATGATTTACCCTGTATGTTCTCCTTCCAACTTGTATAACATATGTATGTATTTATTTTTGAATCTACTGTTAAATGTGTAACTCCATTCTGGACAGGGTCCCCAGGACATACTTGAAAATGAGAGAAATCTCAATGTATTCTTCCTGGTAAAACACTTTCTAAATAAATAAATAAATAAATAAATAAAACTTCAGTCATCTCCAGAGCTCCGTCCTCCCATGTTGTAGCCGCGCGGTGGCGGATTAGTCTGCATCCCCGGTCTCGAGTAACTTGTGTCTCATGCAGAGCAAGTACACATGTCCTCCTGCGGTCGGGGGCCTTGTCTTCACTTCCAAGAGGTGTTACTGTTCCAAAAAAATACTAGGTAGAAAGATGAGAGTGGATGTTGCCTTCTGGTACACACCATTAAGATGCCATAGCCAATTTGACCATTAAGATTACATTATTATTGCAGATATAGCCTATATACAGGAGACTCACTGGGTTGAACCACCAATTAAATTGTGGAAATATAGGAGGTTCCCAATCATATTTGGGGCCAACATGATGGGTAGAAAGAAAAAGTGAGGCTTCTCTATAGTATTATCTGACAAATTAAAATTTGAGCAAATCTATGATGAGACCGATGTAGACGGTCGTTATGTAATTTTGATTGTTACGGTTAATGATACACTTTCGTGAACATCTATGCTCCAAATCAAGTTCCAACCAGATTCCCTCATTGTAGGAGGTGACCTAATCTGCAAAATTGACCATAGATTGGACAGAAGTAACAACGAGCATGGAGATCCATAAATCAGTTTCAACAGTTATCCAAAAGCTTTTGGATAAAAAACAACTATATGATTGATGGAGAGTCAGCCACCAGGATGATCTCGACTATTCATTTTATTTACAGGTCCATCAATCATATTAATGTATAGATTATTTTTTAATTAGAGCTAATAATTTGGCAGACATAATAGATATTAAAATAGGACTAATAGTATGATCTCACCATGCTCCCATTTTTATGTCAATTAATAGTAATCCAGAATATAAAATCAAAAGCCACTGGCAACTAAACGACTACCATCTGCACTTTGAAGGGGTGACGGAGAATTTACTATTGCAGTCTCAAGAATTTTGCAATCTAAATGACAACGGTGAAGTATCCAATACCACTTTATAGTGCAAGAGTTATATAAGAGGGGTATTAATTAAACACGAGGCCTGCAAAAAAAAAAGTGGGAAAGACAAGTCACATAAATAAATTGGATTCTCTTAATAAACCCATAGAGCTAAGGGAAATCAAGAATACCATTAAATCTTTGGGACTAGGGAAAGTCCCGGGACCAGACGGCTTTTCAACCCCTTTTTTTTACCAAATATTAGTAGGAATCCTCTCACTCTATATGTTGAGAGCCTTCGACCAGATTGTCACCTCCAAAACAATACCGAGAGAGATGCTTCAGGCCACGATTACTCCAACCCCCAAAACAGGGAAATATCCTCTCTGGTTCCAAAATTGCAGACCAATTTCCCTCATGAACATAGACACAAAAATCTATACTCAAAAATTCTTGCTGACAGAATGAGGCTGGTTATTTCAGAGCTTATTCATCCAGACCAGAGTGGGTTTGTGGGAGGGAGGGGCACCTCATATAACATTAGAATAATGATTAATACAATGATCATATGAAACTGAGGCAGTCAGGGTCGATCCTGCTGGCCCTCGATGCCGAAAAAGCCTTCGATCAGGTCAGCTGGTGTTTACTTGCCTTCAGCATCGGGGGCCAATTTAAGGTTGCAGTAATGGCTCTGTATACCATTCCCATGGCTAAAATGTCAGGCAACCTTTTGCAATCATCATGGTTCTTTATAGGTAATGGAACAAGATAACGGTGCCCACTGGTACCCCTACTATACATCCTATTAATTGAACTTTTGGCAGAATCTATAAGGAGCTCAGACTCACTTGAGGGGATTAGGGTGGGAGCCGAATTACTATGTTTTCTGATGATGTGATTCTCTCACTTGCTAACCCCCTAAAATCAATATGGAGAGCACACTCTCAGGGTATAAGATTAATATAAATAAAACACAGGCCCTCTTTTGTCACATCTCTAATCATGATATAGAGTCCCTTTTGCTTCATATAAATTTAATTGGTTCCATAATGCAATAGATTACCTGGGGATAAAACTAACATTAGATATGGATAAGGTAAACTACGATAACAAAATGCAAGAAATGTAAAAAAAAAATCTAAATGTGGCAAGGAATAGAAATATCACGGTTTGGGAGAATGGAGATGGTAAATTCTTATTTGATTCCAAAATTGAGTTATTTACTCAGGAATATCCCTTTATCAGTAGGCACGAAATCTATAAATGTAATCCAAAGGACACTAACCAATTATATATGGCAAAATAGAAAAGCTAGAATGGCAGATCACTCAATGCCAAAAAATACCTAACAAATGTGCAATGTCCTTTCCAAACTTGCCTTTTCTGCATTTTTCTAGCATGATCGGCATGATTGGCAACAGACCCACTGGCTCTCTCAAAGCCAATTTGGTTAGATTTAGAAGACTATGATTTGGGAAGAAACCCTCTTGAACTGGTCTGGATGGATAAGTCCAAAACTAAAATGTATCAGGAGAAAGGATAACACCTGATGGGGTTGTTCTGGTATAAATGAGAGGTCGCTCTGCTGGTTTCATTTCATACTTGTCTGATAGAACTCAATATGTGTCCATGGCTGATACTGCCTCCCTCTCGTTGCCAATCAAGTGTGGAGTGCCTCAAGGATCCGTTCTTGGGCCTCTACTATTCTCACTATTTATAAATAATCTACCCTCGGTGTGTGACCTGGCTCATGTGCATATGAATGCTGATGATACGGTCATTTATACTTGTGGTACTCAACTATCGCAAGTGGAATCCATGCTACAGGATCAGTTTTCTAAAGTTGAAAATTGGATAGCTAACAACAAATTATTCCTCAATGCTGTAAAAACTGTGTCCATGTTGTTTGGGACAAATTCCAAACTACTTAAATTAAACAATCCTCAATTAACCATCAAGATCAAATCCAGTTATAACCTGACCCAGGTAAACTCATATAAGTATCTTGGCATGTGGCTAGATCCAAACTTATCTTTTGGTCTCTATATTGATAAGCTTGTGTCAAAGCTATATCCTAGGATCTGCTTTCTATATAGAAACAAATCTAACCTAAATTCCACGGTAAGGAAACATATTGTGCAGCAAATGTTAATGCCGATCTTAGATTATGGAGATGTTGTGTATGATTCTGCCCCGCAGACCCATCTCGGTAAACTCGACACTATGTACAATACATTGTGTCGTTTTTCAATACAGTGTGATTATAACACGCATCACTGTAAAATGTTAAAAGAGTTAAATTGGCTGACGCTTGCCTCCAGGTGTACTCTCCACCTAGCTTGCTTAGTGCATAACCACTTCTCTGGAACGCTCCCCCCCTACCTGAGCGGCATGCTCGCTCTTACTCCATGCACATCCCACAATCTCAGATCCTGCACCAACCCTTCACTAGCGATTCCCCACTTCAAAAAGGAGGTCGAGGTGCGTTCTCTTTCAGAGCTCCTCATATGTGAAATAGCCTTCCCGTTTCTGCCAAATCATCATCTACTCTAAAATCCCTGAAAATAAGTATCTCCCAAATCCTCAAAACAGATTGTACCTGTTATTAGTTTACAAACTCTTTCGTATACTGTACATGTTGTTCCTTTTTTGTATCAATAATGATTTACCCTGTATGTTCTCCTTCCAACTTGTATAATATATGTATGTATTTATTTTTGAATCTACTGTTAAATGTGTAACTCCATTCTGGACAGGGTCCCCAGGACATACTTGAAAATGAGAGAAATCTCAATGTATTCTTCCTGGTAAAACACTTTCTAAATAAATAAATAAATAAATAAATAAAACTTCAGTCATCTCCAGAGCTCCGTCCTCCCATGTTGTAGCCGCGCGGTGGCGGATTAGTCTGCATCCCCGGTCTCGAGTAACTTGTGTCTCATGCAGAGCAAGTACACATGTCCTCCTGCGGTCGGGGGCCTTGTCTTCACTTCCAAGAGGTGTTACTGTTCCAAAAAAATACTAGGTAGAAAGATGAGAGTGGATGTTGCCTTCTGGTACACACCATTAAGATGCCATAGCCAATTTGACCATTAAGATTACATTATTATTGCAGATATAGCCTATATACAGGAGACTCACTGGGTTGAACCACCAATTAAATTGTGGAAATATAGGAGGTTCCCAATCATATTTGGGGCCAACATGATGGGTAGAAAGAAAAAGTGAGGCTTCTCTATAGTATTATCTGACAAATTAAAATTTGAGCAAATCTATGATGAGACCGATGTAGACGGTCGTTATGTAATTTTGATTGTTACGGTTAATGATACACTTTCGTGAACATCTATGCTCCAAATCAAGTTCCAACCAGATTCCCTCATTGTAGGAGGTGACCTAATCTGCAAAATTGACCATAGATTGGACAGAAGTAACAACGAGCATGGAGATCCATAAATCAGTTTCAACAGTTATCCAAAAGCTTTTGGATAAAAAGCAACTATATGATTGATGGAGAGTCAGCCACCAGGATGATCTCGACTATTCATTTTATTTACAGGTCCATCAATCATATTAATGTATAGATTATTTTTTAATTAGAGCTAATAATTTGGCAGACATAATAGATATTAAAATAGGACTAATAGTATGATCTCACCATGCTCCCATTTTTATGTCAATTAATAGTAATCCAGAATATAAAATCAAAAGCCACTGGCAACTAAACGACTACCATCTGCACTTTGAAGGGGTGACGGAGAATTTACTATTGCAGTCTCAAGAATTTTGCAATCTAAATGACAACGGTGAAGTATCCAATACCACTTTATAGTGCAAGAGTTATATAAGAGGGGTATTAATTAAACACGAGGCCTGCAAAAAAAAAAGTGGGAAAGACAAGTCACATAAATAAATTGGATTCTCTTAATAAACCCATAGAGCTAAGGGAAATCAAGAATACCATTAAATCTTTGGGACTAGGGAAAGTCCCGGGACCAGACGGCTTTTCAACCCCTTTTTTTTACCAAATATTAGTAGGAATCCTCTCACTCTATATGTTGAGAGCCTTCGACCAGATTGTCACCTCCAAAACAATACCGAGAGAGATGCTTCAGGCCACGATTACTCCAACCCCCAAAACAGGGAAATATCCTCTCTGGTTCCAAAATTGCAGACCAATTTCCCTCATGAACATAGACACAAAAATCTATACTCAAAAATTCTTGCTGACAGAATGAGGCTGGTTATTTCAGAGCTTATTCATCCAGACCAGAGTGGGTTTGTGGGAGGGAGGGGCACCTCATATAACATTAGAATAATGATTAATACAATGATCATATGAAACTGAGGCAGTCAGGGTCGATCCTGCTGGCCCTCGATGCCGAAAAAGCCTTCGATCAGGTCAGCTGGTGTTTACTTGCCTTCAGCATCGGGGGCCAATTTAAGGTTGCAGTAATGGCTCTGTATACCATTCCCATGGCTAAAATGTCAGGCAACCTTTTGCAATCATCATGGTTCTTTATAGGTAATGGAACAAGATAACGGTGCCCACTGGTACCCCTACTATACATCCTATTAATTGAACTTTTGGCAGAATCTATAAGGAGCTCAGACTCACTTGAGGGGACTAGGGTGGGAGCCGAATTACTATGTTTTCTGATGATGTGATTCTCTCACTTGCTAACCCCCTAAAATCAATATGGAGAGCACACTCTCAGGGTATAAGATTAATATAAATAAAACACAGGCCCTCTTTTGTCACATCTCTAATCATGATATAGAGTCCCTTTTGCTTCATATAAATTTAATTGGTTCCATAATGCAATAGATTACCTGGGGATAAAACTAACATTAGATATGGATAAGGTAAACTACGATAACAAAATGCAAGAAATGTAAAAAAAAAATCTAAATGTGGCAAGGAATAGAAATATCACGGTTTGGGAGAATGGAGATGGTAAATTATTATTTGATTCCAAAATTGAGTTATTTACTCAGGAATATCCCTTTATCAGTAGGCACGAAATCTATAAATGTAATCCAAAGGACACTAACCAATTATATATGGCAAAATAGAAAAGCTAGAATGGCAGATCACTCAATGCCAAAAAATACCTAACAAATGTGCAATGTCCTTTCCAAACTTGCCTTTTCTGCATTTTTCTAGCATGATCGGCATGATTGGCAACAGACCCACTGGCTCTCTCAAAGCCAATTTGGTTAGATTTAGAAGACTATGATTTGGGAAGAAACCCTCTTGAACTGGTCTGGATGGATAAGTCCAAAACTAAAATGTATCAGGAGAAAGGATAACACCTGATGGGGTTGTTTATACCTAAGGCCTCTTGTTACTAAAGTGTCTTCTCTACTCCACGAAGTAATGGCCCTTACATTAAAACTGGAGGTTTACCACTTTGTCTTCCATATTAATCTACCAGTGAATAAGAAACAAAAGTGTCTGATGATAAATATTCTTATGGCCACAAAGATCTGTTTGGCCAGAAACTGGAAAAAGAGAGGCACCCCAATATGAAATGAGATCCTCCATCAGATCCTCCAATAGATTATCAATACAAGATGGAAGTTATTTTCTTTAAAACACACAGTCTGTATGGGAAATATAAAAATATTTGGGACCCCTGGAAACACTTTAGATGCATGGTTTAGCCAATTCTAGCTCTCCCTGGGAATTTCGGATACCCTTGACTCTCTCCATCTAGTCTTATTCCCTGGCCACCAAGCAGACTGACTGATTGGGATGAGTGTTGAATGAAAGAGGTACAGTAATGAATGGTAAGGTTCACATGTTTTAACTAATAAAAAATCCCAAAACGAATAGAATTTAAGAATTAAACATTATTTTATGCTAAGCTGACTAAACAGGATTGTACTGATATGCTAAATATGTGAAATTTTTATATTGATAAAAAATATATATTTTTGAGAAAATTAAATAAAAATAAATATCTAAACTAAAAGAAAGAAAAGAGGAAAAGGACACAAGGATGATCTGAAAACACAGCGATGGGAAAAATAAACAAACCTATATATAAATATATATATATTGGAGTCTGAGCGTCCAAAAAAAAAGAGATGCCATTATTATTGTGCCAATAAGATGACAATATTATTGTGTCATTAATATGCCAGTAGTAATGTGCCATTAATATGACAATATTTTTGTGCCATTCAGATGCCAGTATTATTGTGCCATTCAGATGCCAGTAATATTGTGCCATGAAGATGTCCCAGCCAGTTTTCCCATTAAGATGCCACATTTAGGTTTTCTGCAAATATGCCAGCATTATTGTGCTCATTATATAACACCCTTCTCCCCCCTTCCCCAGTACTCACCTCCTTGGTGCTCCGTGTCCCCGGACATTTGATTTACTGTCATATCTGCTGACAATGATTTTTCTTTTTTTTTTTCTGCAGCCGCCTCCAGTGGATGCAGCTTGCCAAAAAAAAAAGTTAAGTAGCGCGATGGACTGTGAAGAGGATGTGCAGGGGCAGGGGCCCATGGGGCAGCTGCTTTGGGCCCCTCAGGAATAACTGGGCCTGGGGCAGCTGCCCCATTTGCCCCATGTTAAATATGGCCCTGCACATGGTGTTTCAATGCTGTAATTTTGATACGGTTGCACTAAACCTCCACACACAGGTTTTTAGGGGGCATAGTCATTTGTATTTGGTAATTGTATTAGAACACACCTTAATGGTGGTAGCAGTGGGAATTGAATCATTAATGCACGCTAATTTGCAAGTTTTCAACATAACGGAGGTTATTGAATCTACCCCAGTATTTCCAAAGGTTCCATTATACTGCCAAACCTTTTGTTTAAAAGCTTCCATGAGTCACACAAAAACATTATGTTAACAATCCATAATTTGTACCACTAAAAACAGCCCTGCTGATGTCTATAATGTTCACCTACATTAATAATTTATGCAAATAGACACACACAGATTTGTTTATACCTAAAGGAAAGCCCTATCACCTTTAATAAACAAAATTGAGCATAATATGACCAAAATAAGTAGTAGCACTGTTATTTTTTATTGCTTATAAACCATCAGCTTCTACAAGTTCTTTCCTAACAAGCAGTTCTCTAACTGCTTTATTTGTGTTACTAGTGCTGGCACAGTACTCAGGTCTGTTATTCCTAATGACATTGAAAGAACCATCAAATTTTCTATCTAGATAGATATACTCAACTTTTTTCAATAATTACTAGCAAGTTAATATTGGTTGCTATGGTAGCAAGAGGCCCACATAATGGAATGTGGAAGACTATTTACAACTTGAAATGACAGTTTGAGATATTGAACTTGATGATTTATTTTAAGTTGACATATTGGACATTTATGATGAGGTGTAAGATAGGAACAATATATGTTGCTTGAATGCCAGTGTTTATGTCAAATAACATTTTATTGAACAGAGGGTTAATGAGCTGATTGGTTGTTTACATTTTATTTTTTAAGTATAATTAATTTCTATCCATAAGAATAGGACTGTACACTTATGGATGTTCCAACATTAATTAGGAAAAATGTTCTTAGTTCTTTAATGTTTTTAATGAGATTGGGGGAGATGAGTGTCTGCAAAGTAGTTTTTGTAGTATTAGAGCTTTTATACAGTTAGAAATATAAAATGAAGAATCCATGCCAAAAAACAACTTATAAAGTCAATTCATTTTGATATGAAGCTAAAAACATGTTTATGGATCAGACCAATTATGCACAATGGACAGACATAAACCGAGAATAAAATTATTCACAAAGAACAGCATCATTACCTTTCCTTGTTAAAAATACCTATATAGTCAGTTCTAAGAATGTCTGAATGGAATATTGGGTATTCTCCCTAACTACATCATTCAAGACTTAGTTAAAGAACATGAACATTACATTGGACTGCACACATATTAGAAAACTTGATAACAGTGATGGCTTGTCTTGTCATAATAGATGTTTGGGAACTACCTATTCTATGTTGTTTAGTCACTCAAAAGGCTGACTGAAAGTCATCGGGTATCTATTTTCTAAACTTCTTCAGTGACAATGTTTCTTTTTATCACATCTATCTATCCATCTATCTATACCGCATGCGTGGTTTCACTGTCCGATTGAGCGCTGACATTAAACCTCACCAACTCTGCCCCCGACATAACAAGTCACCAAGGGAAATGTTGGGAGGTATATGTATATACAAACAGATGTACACACCCACATACATGTATATATATTTATATATAGATGTATGCATCTATGGATATATGTATGTCTCTCTGTGTATGTCTATCTATCTATCTGTATTTGTGTGCATGTACAGAGTGACCAGTCATCCTGGTTTTACAGGGACAATCCTGTTTTAAGATCCCAATGTCCCCCCAAAAATTCTCTGGACACAAAAATATCTCGGTTTTTGAAAAATCAAATTAGGATAATTGAACAATTGATAATATGAGTAGTTTAATTGGTTTTATGCCAGAAATATATGTAGTAAGTGATGATGTCTCGAACATAGGGTGCTACCTGGTTTCCTCAGGGACTTGTTTTCAACCTACATCTGGAATATAGCTGCAGTTTGCTGGCAGTACCATCCTGCATACTGCATACATGAGTTTGCAACCAAGAAGCTCATGTCCTGTGTATATTTCTTAAATATACTTTATTGATGAGCAATCTCATGTAAGTTGATTAGGATAAGTAATGTATTAGCTACAGCTCTAGACTACTATATATTTTTCTATTTTCCCTTTGTATATGTAGCTAATTTGTTGGCCAATGTTCTATTGCTATTGGGTGTCCTGTTTTTAATTTCTAAAATTGGTCACCCTGTGCATGTGTATCTATAAACTGAGCATAGCCACAATAAATAGTTTGTAATAAAACATAAGCTAGTTTAATGTGCCTATTTAATAAAGCTATGCATACAATAAAAGGTGAAACAATTAGAAATAATTGCATAACTATTTATACGGAAGAATCTCCACTAAATGATAAAAGTAGATTATTTGTTATAGCAATCACATTATCACATTCTAATCATCAGTATTGATATTTTTCAAACATATATATTTGCTTTAATGACATATTTATTAAATACACATCACAAGATTGCTACTCTGTTTTGAAGGGAGGCACATAAACTGAATATATACACACACAGGTATTGCTAACACTACTGTTCAATTTTCTTTGAATTGTTGATTATTGAACTAATTAATTAAAATAAAAAATATAACATTAAATCTAGGCAAAACATCCTGTTGAATATTGTTCTCACAGATGTGCCATTAGAATTTCAAAGAGAAGTATATAAAATGACTGAAATTTTGAACGTTATAAAGATTTTATAATAATTCCTGCTCATTCTTAGTTAGCATGAACAATGGAAAGTATAATAATGGAACATCATTAATATGAGGTTTCTAAATAAATCAAAGGGTTGTTTCGAATTGTGTCAGATACGCCTTTTGTAAACATTATAAAACAAAAATGTAATAAACTGGATTTATCTGGACACTATATATTTATGTATTTGTATTTATTGTGCTTTGTTGATGATCCATAGAATTTTAATAAACCTCGTAACTGGAAATGTTATAATTGTGAACAGCATGTAAGTAACCCCAAGAAATGGTTATTGTTTTTTTATGGCAGTTTAAGTCTGGTAAAGTCAACAAGCAAAAAATAAACAAGTGTAAATACATAGCTTTATTGCAGTCTCTAGCCTCCAGAAATAAATATTTTGAAAACTGTATGAAACGTTCAAATATGCCTTTAATTTTCTCTTGAGGTTTTCCACTGCTGCAAAGATATATGAAATGCTGTAGTCAGAAAGAGTGTATCTAAATCCTACTTTTCCCTGTGGTGCTTAGTCATCAAGTGGAAAGAATTGTAGACATTTTATAATTAGGCTCAATAGGGTAACAAAGGAATTGGATAACTTTTCTTCTGTCTGCAAATTCTATTTGCTATTGAGTAATTCTAGACCTAGGTATAAACCAACTACAAAATATAATTAAAGCAACTGCAATAATGAGAATTGAACACATGCTTTTAATTAAAAAAATATGCATATTTTCTTGGTTTAGCAGTAAAAGTTAACACATATTTTTGACAAACTGCCATGTGGCTATTTCATGAGTGTGGTGACCTACATCTTGTGATGGAAACATGTGTTATATTCCGTAGTAGTTCTAATGATATGGAATGGAAATAGTAGATGGTGAGCCCCTAAATGAAACAGTTATCTTCCTTCCATAACAAAACACAAGAGAGAAGGCACAAAAATAAATGCTGCAGTGTTGAAAAAAAATCTGTTAGACCTTCTAAGAAAACAATCTCAATAAATGAATAAGAACACATAAATATATACACAATTATTTCAAAATATGAATGGAGTCCAAAAATAATGCTGTCTAAGATTTTGGTTGAGGGACTGGACATAATTATTCAATGAGGTAAAACAAAAGAATCTTTAGAGGATTCACCAACCCCTGAATGGTTATATTCAACTCATAGGCCGCTTTTTGGACATCCTTGTTTTAGAGGATAAAAGACTAGGTAAGACAAAGGTAAATGTTGGCTGGAGGATATATAAAAGAGAGGGGATATTATAGAAACATATTAAATACATGAAGCGTTTTAACAAAGTGTAGGGAGGATTTACATGTATTTCAGAGTAGAAGAAAATTAGGCATTAGGCCAAAATGTAAAAAGCAAAACCAATATTGAAGGCTAAGAGTAGGCTTTATGCATTAAAATGTGAATGTATAGAATATCATGTAATTAGTTGCAGCTTCCCATTAACCAATGTCAAAAATGTCTAGTTTTGTTTCTAAGATTATTTCTTTTAAATATTGGCAACACAGCTAAATAAGGTAAGATAAAACTTGAATCATAATGAATGGTTTTCTGTGTTTAAATACACCGCGATGCCACCTATACATTTTAAATTAAATGATCAGACATAGAGGACGGTTAGACAGATTAAACAGTAGTAGAGATGCATTTTCCCAGTGCTGCTAGCTCTTAGGATTGACCTTTGAAGAACTGGCAGGAGATGAATAGAATGTCTCAAGACATTATGGAAACCGGTAGCCTAAGCTTTGTTACTACTGGAAATGGATGTATGACAGATCACAGCCATATAATACATCTTGCTTTTCAATACTAAAGTTGCAGAATCATCTGTCACCTTAATGATGTAAGTAATGTAAGAGGTGAAAGGGCTATATGCATGTGATCTCAGTATATTCAGGTTTCCAGTCATTGCAGAAGCCAAATCCAATTTGCATTAGCATTGACACTGGACACCAATGCTATCAAACTATTTAAAGAGAAGGAAAGTCAATTATTAAGAATCACAAACTAGTGGTCTATACACCACAAGATGAATATGGAACTCTGGTAATGAAATATGTAGGATTTTAGGCAAGCACTGACCACAGAAATTGTGCTTATCAAAAATCAAAAATGATTGCTGGAACAGGGAATGTTATCACACAGAGATATGGGGTTTGACTATTGGATGCAAGTCCAAAAAGTCATAACTTACAATGAAGTCCCAAAATATGCAGCTGTTAGTTGTACCCATTGTTTCTACAACTCACATTTCTGCACCCACCGGTGGGCTTGATTAATCATAAGCTACTGTATATAGATTATGATTAAGCCCTAATTGCACAAATTGTGTCAAGCTTGATGTTTGTAGGATCCCTTTGGCAGATGAAATACTATATATGGAAACTTAACTGCTTCATATAACCACTGTTATATTTTTACCAACATTGTTAAGGCAATTGTGTGAATGAGCCTTATAACACATTATGGTCTATTCACTAAAAGCTGAGTTGCACGTGAGTTGAGATGAGATGGACATTTACTTTCACCAATTTAGCTGTTCATTGTGCAGGGACAGTTCAAATGGTGAGATGAAATGTTCATCTCACCTCAACTTATCTGCAACTCATCTTTTAGTGAATAAATCCCATTGAATGTAGATATCATCTGTTTCATAAAAATAGCTGCACTACTCAGTAAAATAGGCCACAGCTTTAGATATTGCATTTTTACAATTATTTAGGAGGGCAATATTTTAGAGTGAGACTCAGTCATAATGGAGAATTTGCATTGTATTTCTATGTTGTAAAACAGTCAGCATTCAGTGTTATTTTAGGATGATTTAGATGTTTAATTTGTATTGAACAATATGAGTATTATTATTTCATCATGATCCTAGTTTATTTTTATGCATTTTGGTATATGCGATCTTTCATTAATAGCAAAATAAATGAAAAAAAGAAACAGCATAAAAAACATTAATAGTAAAACTGCTATTTTTTATGTGAATGCTAAAATATGTGATTTTTTTCATAAATACAAACTTTTAATAAAATGTGGAGAAACATATGTAAAAGTTTCATTTGCTCAGTGTATTTAGAATTTAAAACGAAACATTCTGTTTTTGTAAGAAATCTAGGAGAGCAACGTTCCTTTACATTTTAGTTTGGAGTTATTGTGTAAAGGAAACTAATTTTCCTAGCATTTTAAGGTTTTTATGGGTAAAATGTTGTATGTATTTACATGCATGTAACATATACTTTTTCTCTTGCAGTATATCTCTCTGAGTGGTTGTAGTTTCAAAGAAAAGGCAAAGGTTTGTGCTTAAAATTACTCTATTGACTTTTTTTTAAATATTATGATGGTAGAGAATAAAAAATGTGCACAAATGTTATATACATCAATCAGCCATAACATTATGGCCACATGCCTAAAAATGTGTAGGTTAGTTTTTGCCATCAATATAGCCTTGACCCATCAAGGTATGGACTCCCCTAGATCTCTGAAGGTCTGCTGTGGTTTCTGGCACAAAGTCGTTAGCAGCAGATCAGTCATGTCCTGTAAGTTTGAGGTGGGACCCAATATATCGGAATTGATTGTCCAGCACATCCCACAGATGGATTGAGCTCTGGGGAATTTGGAGGCCTAATCAACACCTTGAATACATTGTTGTGTTGCTCAAACCATTCCTGAACCATTTTTGCTTTTTGGCAGGGGACATTATTCTGCTTACCGAGCCCAATGCCATCAGGGAATACTGTTTCCATGAAAAGGTGTACATGGTCTGCAACAATGCTTAGGTAGGTATTATGTGTCAAAGAAACATTCACATGAATGTCAGAACCCAAGGTTTCCCAGAAGAACATTGCCCAAAGCATTAGCACTGCCTCTGCCAACTTGCCACCTGTCAGTGGTCATAATATTATGGTTGATCGGTAGATATTGTGTTAGCAGAATTGCAAGAAAATGGCTAAATTAGGATCTGTCTATATGTGTTGTGTCTCTTGTTTAGGAAATCACCTAGCTTGTTCATCCACTATTCTCAGTGGGAAATGTTTAATTTCTATATCAAGTCACTAGGTGATGTCATAAACGAGATATACTACAGACACTACAGGCACAACAAATACTTATCTGTCACTTAATTTAATCTAGTCTGCTAACACAATGTTTAGCTGAAGGAATCTCTTTTCCAAAAATGTTAGGCCTTTGCCAGTATACTTGCCTAAGCCAAATTATATATGTGAATACAACTCTAGTGACCATAAAAATGTTCTTTTGCAGCTCATTTTATTATGCAACCCCTCTAAACTGACATGTTTGAAGGGAACATTGGCAGTTGCTGAAATGAAGAAGACCCCAAAAATCCCTCTTAGAAATGTAATAACCTGTAAAATAGTCATACTTAACATCTTTTGGTTTCACTGTTTCAGTAAATTGCTATTTAGTCTACTTATAAAGTAAGTTAATGTATGCTTCTTCACTTTATTTTAACAATGTTACCTATTGTGAAAGCACCTTTAAAATCTAATTATGAATTCTTAACACATCATTTCTCTTATTTTTGAGAAGCTGATGCATATAATTGCCCATAATAATACTGATTTTTTAATACATCAGCGTTATGATTCATAGTTAATTGTTGATTGTGTATCATGTATTAGTGGTTTATGTAGGTGTTGACATTCAACTAGTGAGTGTCAATGCAAGATAATGACAATTCAAAATGTATAAAACATCTGTTACTTGTAGTTCGAATGTGTTCAGTCCTGAGAGAGAAACATTGACCATCATACCTATAATTAGTTTTTATAGCTGTTTCACAAGGTGAGTCAAGGGTGCATTGCATTTTACAATTTCAGAAAAAACATACACAATATTATTCACCGACTTAGAAATTATCCTATGCTCAGTGCTGTTTGAGTCAATACAGGAGATCCAAGCAGGTCTCTCTAATGGAAATAAGATATTGATTAAATAGTAATGCTTACAAGTGTATGTCTTTCAACAGCCCATACACTAAATGCCCCTAAAGTAATAATAGTAAATGTCAAAAGAAGTTAAAGATAGACTTGAAAAACGGAGAAAATCAATCCTTGCAAAGAAAACGTGAGGAGAATTTATAACAGAACATAAGTTGGTTAAATATTACACAAATTTAGCAAACCAGAAAAATCATAAGTTCTTATTTTTTTTTAGCTTTAAAAAGTTTTGGCCATAAAAGCATGATTTAATAAATGACACACAAACATATTCATAGCAAAGTCACATGAAAAAACAATGCAAACCAAGTAATAATAGAGCCATCAAAATACATTACATGCATATGAAGATAACACATAACAGTCTATCTAAGGCATATTTGTGGTACCCAAAAAAATGAATGGGAGTTCACTTGATCTTCATAGAAACATGTTATTGACCAAGAAAATCAAATAACAATTAGTTGTAGATTAACAAAGTGGCTTTGATGCGTTGGTCATGCCTATTGCATTACTCCTTTTGCACTTAAGTGACACTTACTCATTAGCACTGAAATGTACACATCCCTTTATATATATATATATATATATATATATATATATATATATATATATATATATATATATATATATATCTTTGTCCCAGAGCCCAATTCCATAATTATCCATATTTCTAGGAAAGGTAAGTAATTACCTCCATTGTGTGGTTACAAACCTAAAGCCTCCTCCTACAACTTTTAAGTATTGCAGAGAATCATGGTAGTTGTATTTCTGAAACAGCTTGAGTGCTACAGTTGGACATCTAGGACTTACAATGTAGTATATGTCACCTATGTTTAAGCCTTGAATTATTTTTTTATAGAGATCTCTTTGTGTGGATGCTTACACCGGAACTAAATATAATTGAATATCCTACAGGACTTTTACAAACATCCAGTACAATTTACTGATATCATATTGCCAATATTTCTGTAAATACAGATATGGCACTACTTACCTGCCAATTACCTGAGGTAAAGCATTTATTTTGAATACGCAATCTCTTTAGACTTGCATTGGGTTCCATGTTTATGTAGCACAGATAGTTGCAAATAAACGAGGGTAATTGTGGACATTATAGGGTCTACTAAATACAGAGAGCATTGCAGGGAATTGAGATGGGAATTTCACACTTAAGGCTAAAGTAGATGAGTTTTATCCCATTTAGCTACATTTGAGAGTTTTTCGAACTCGGCTACTTTGGTCTAAAGTTTGAAATTCCCATCTCAATTCCATGCAATTTTATCTTTATTGAGTAGATTCTTAAGTACATCTACTTATCTTACAAGCATAACATTCCAGGGAAATTAGGGATTCTTCTAAGCTTGGTGTAGATATAATCTACATTTTATTAAAGACAAGAGGCAAGTATTTGCATATCCTTCTTTACTGTTTAACATCCAGCAGCAAAGTAGTTAACAGTATGAGAGAACAACAACCAATCAGAAGACTGTAAAATAGTATATAAAGCAGTAACATTCCTCTCTACTTCCTCTTTATTTGATGTGCTAAACAATGGAAAGATGAGCCAAAAACCCTGAGGGAAAAACAAACGTTCAAACGATAGAAAGCCAAATGTAAGCTGAAATCGGGA